>JANHFK010007952.1:219337-230917 GCA_036250565.1 Sibynophis collaris | reverse complement strand
CCCTCTGTTTATGCAGCCTAGAACTGTGTTGGCTTTTTTGGCAGCTGCTGCACATTGCTGGCTCATATTTAAATGGTACCTTTGCCTGGCATAAAGCCACACAGTACATGTTGAATGTTATTCATTGTCACATCAGAATGTTGCCAAACATCTTCTCAGTTATTCTTAACAAATCAGTTCTTTACAATTTTTGCATTCATTCTTGATATCTCTCCCTTTTTACAGGAGAAGAATGTAACATTATTCTAACTAAAAGGTCCAAATACAATCTTCATAAACATACTATACAAACTACACAGCCACTCTCTAAGCAAGCTATGTCCACATTTTCATGTTTTTCCAGTTACACCAACTACGCCTGCAGCTTTTCTATTTTACTAATATTCTCATAACATTTAGGACTTCCATTTCACAAATTCTTTTTGTGAACACTGACATTTTTACAATTTGTTTTAATACCATTCTTGAATATAACACCCAATTTAAAGCTCTAAAGTATTCCTTTTGGAATATTTTATCTTCAATTTTAAATCTGCATGTATTTTCTGGTTGTGAGTTGTGAGTATGTTGATTTTCAATGTGGTTTTTTAAATGAGCGATCCAAGCTTTATGGAATACTGCAAAGATCTTTATGGTAAAATTGTAGCTAGGTTATATCTGTAGAATATTGGCCAAACTTTGCCAGAGACGATTGGTAATAGATATAGCATTAACAGGGAATGCTGAATGGTAGCACAGATGCAACTGCTATTGGTAAATTAATCTACATTTTCTTCATCTTGCTAAAATTACGGCTTTAAGGGAATGCTTTAATTGATCAAAGCCAGGATGGGCAGGGCAGGTCAATTTCAATATCTATGTTGATCATCAGTGACAACCATGAGATATGAAAGATTGCAACTTGGAATTTAGATGGAATAAATGATAAACAGCATGACATAATGGATGAAATGAAAGATAAATATGCAGAATGATTCTGAAAAAAATAATTGTTTTGGAAGTAGATGAAAAGAACTAAAGTGCATATATTCACTTTATATTCACATTATTTACAGAAATACATTGCATAATCTAGAGAGAGAAATAAATTTTTTTTGGACAGGAGTATGACCAAACGAGATGAGTATCCACTCAATCTGTTGTACACGTCCTCACTGCCAAAAGACATCTTCAAGGCTCCTGCTTTCTGATCTTTTGGACCTTTTCCTTCAAACTGGATTTTGACTGGACAAAAACAAAACCAGTTTTTTGACAGCTCTTTAAAGAGAGGACTCTCTTCTATACAACAGGACCCTCAGAATAAGTTCAGCATCAGGATCACTGCAGAATCAAAGCTGAGAGTCCATCGTGCTGATGCTGAGCTCCAAGCACTCTATCCCTAAAATGAACTCTGGAAATTACACTTAAAAGAAAGGAGTGTACTTATTGAGGATTGTTGTCATTGTGACAAATAAACTCCTGAAGCAGACAGAAGCCTGAGCTTAAGGAAATCCAAACCTTAAAACGCTTGCCACTGAACCAAAAAATGAAAGGGGGTGGGGGTGGGGGAAGCCACTGTATGGGAAAAATAAACTGTTTCCTGAAAAAAGAATGCGCAAAAATGCCGACGTATTGAGCTGTGACATATGGTTACACAAGTAGAAACCACAGAGGGGAAAATCATGTTTTCTCTTTCATTATTTATCACTCCCTAACCATCTCCAGCTGGGTGAGTAAACAGCCTCATTGGTCTGTAATGAGAACAGTCTGCTGCCACTGTGCACCCAGCTGCTGGATTCCAAGGGTGTGAGGGCAGTTTGGTATGTATGTGTCTGCCTCACTGTGTGTGCACACAGCTAACCTCACCCAGCCTCCCTCTTGAAAAGTAAACAGGGTCCAAATAAGCAATTCTGAAACCATTTTGTCTCCAGTCCATGGCAATTCAGGATCTATTGTTTCCCTTCCAATGAAAAAGCCCACCATCGCGGCATGTTCCCTCTTTTCTACTATCGTATACTCTTAATGTATATGAGAGATGCCAGCTAGAGAATTCTGGGAGGTGTAGTTTCAGTGTATCTGGAACTCAGGGGGAAAGCTGAATTAATATATATATATTTCACAGCCTTTCCACGCCACATCAGGAGGAGAAGCTCTCATTCCTGCTGGAATTTCATGCACTGCTGATAAATCAGAGGCAAAATTTCTAAGATACTCTTTTTCCTCTCACTACAACTCAGATAGACCGGATGTCTCCTGGTCCCAAGTCTGGATACAAACATAAGGGTTGCCTCTCAATTAGGAAACCTGCTTTCTTATAGTTCAGAGGAATATGCTTGCTCTCTGATGGAATGCAAACTGGCTACAGGCTTTGAGTTAAATTAACCACGCAACTCCCTGTTATTGTTCAGGGGGAATTAGGTGCCCAATTTTCCCCCACTGCCGCATTGCAAATTGAGTCCTAAGTGTCCCGTGAAATAGCTGCATAATTTGTGCATTTAGGAACTGGTGGCATAAATGTGTTCAGAGCTGGAAGGCAACTGAGATCCAGATGGTTTTCTCTTTCCCCTACCTTCTTGTCTTGTCTTGTTAATTTAAATATGCTGCTCTCTTCCATAAATTCATCATTATTATAGTCAATTTAGATGAAGAAAATTGAATGCAAATATCTCTAATATTCATCATATCTGACCTGCAGATCTTTAAACTCTTCACCGTCCCCTCTCCATGTATATGTGAGATTTAAGCCCCCTTTACAAAGGCTACCTGGGGAAAAAAATCATTCACAATCACTTTTCAGTTCACCTTTTTTCACATATTGCAAACATGGCTTTCATCTCAATCTTCCTTTATTACAAAGGGACCCAACTTGAACATTGCCTTGAATAAGGGTAGGGTGGTGAATATACTAAAATGCGTCATGGAATGCATAAATTCTCCTTCAGCCATTCTCTGTTAATTTTGTTTGCTTCCTATGGTGATACAATAGTCCCAGGAAGTAAAACTGAGGTTGAACTCCCCAGTACAAATGAACCCAGATGGCTGCTAATTTATATCTATCCAGAAGTAAGCTCCACTAAGTTAAATGGACCTTACTCCAAGAAATGTCTTTATGGAGAAGCAGACTCAATGTTATTGCCAAGTCAACAGGAAAGAATGGTCTGACTTTCTGATGATTCTTCTAATCTACTACGTGACATTTTTTGTGGTTTTGAGATAAAGATGGCTAGTAGTGTAGACAAGTGTTTCTCAACCTTGGCAACTTTAAGACACGTTGCTAGGGCTGGGGAATTCTGGGAGTTAAAGTCGACATGGCGTAGACCAATCTGGTACTATATTCAGAGGAGCAAAAGCTGATAAAGACAATGTCCACTGAGAATTTAATTCTAGCATGGAAAGATTGTTTCCTGAGACATCATAGTTCTCCTTCCCATTATTAATTGCAATATTGCAAGACTTATTTGCACAGTTATTTACCATCTTTTGTTTAACGTGCCCAGGAATAGTTAATAATTCACCTTAACAGGCTGTAGTTTTTCAGGGAAACATCAATAGGTTAAGCATGCTTTGTTGCAAAACTTCAAGAATAAACACTTAGGGCAAGGAAACGAGAGGTGAAAGAGAGAGAAAGAAAAAGAATAATGCACAGTAACCCACATAAGTCTCTTTGAATAACATTTTGCACTCTTTCCAGATCACTATTTTCATTTAAACTCTGAGAGGAGTTAGTTTATGAATGATATTAGATCTATTTGTAAATAAATTGCAAAATGAAATCAATAGACAAATACGATTGGCAGGAATGTTGCAAACAAAATTAACTTTCTGAATTCATTGGTGGAACTATGTCTTGAAATCTTCAGGTGAAAAAGAAAAAATTGAATTCTAAAAGAATCTGAAAGAACTCTCTTGCATTTGCCTAACTATCTCCATAAAACAGTTCATCTACAGTAGGTGCATCTGACAGTTCTTAAGATGCTACATTTTTTTAGACAGCAGCCTTTTGATTCTTAATAGTGGCACATCTGGGAGAAATGAGCCAGAAAAATTTCTTCCTTGTTAATGCCTCTTGATGCCAGGGTAATCTTTACCTGTTGGCTGTTATACAAGCTCTGCCCATTAAAAAAAATATTTGCAAAACCCATGGCTTTTTGGCAAGGTTGACCCAATTATAGGAGGCAAAATCATAGAATAGGCAGTAAATGTAAAGATACAATACAGGCTGCATTTTTTATTTCTTGTTTTTAAGAAATATGAGATCATTATATGCCTGAGAGAATAACACCATCAGGTAGAGCAATCACACAGAATGTCTGTGATTATATGGCAGAAAATCTGCCTTATTCCAGCCCTTTTGGTTTGCTGATGCAAGGCTAGAAGGCACAGTGGGCATTTTTTTTTGCTGATTTTAAACCCAGTGACCTTTTATTTTTTGCTTTTACTTTTCCTTCCCATTGAATCCAATTGGAAGAGAGATTAACTATGTCTCTTAAAACATCTTACCATTTAGGCAAATTGATTTAGGATGCAGCAATCACTTAATTCATTGGAGCTTACACTAGTTACAAAATTAGAATCATTTTTGGTCTAAACTACCCTTCATACAGACATGACTTTTCATTTTCTTGAAACTTAAGACTTTATTAAAAGCTGATAATAAAAATGGCAATTACTCCAGTGGTAATAATACACCCACACTGCTTTCAGGTGAGGAACAAACAGCTTAGTCAAATGTTGTTTATAGGAGTGAACATGTTGAAATACTTGGAGACATTGGTGAAATCCAAAAAAATTTAGTACTGATTCTGTGGGCGTGGCTTGGTGGGTGTGGCAGGGGAAGGATACTGCAAAATCTCCATTCCCACCCCACTCTGGGGCCAGCCAGGGGTGGTATTTGCCGGTTCTCCAAACTACTCAAAATTTCCGCTACCAATTCTCTAGAACCTGTCAGAACCTGCTGGATTTCACCCCTGCTTGGCGAACATCCTATCTTCCACTAGGTTAAAGCAGATGTTTGTTTAGCAACAACTAGGCCCATGGAAGAAATTTTGCCTGTCATAAGCATCTGACACAAGCTGCAATTGTGGAAAAATGACAGCCGCTCTCCCTTGTCCTCTTTGCAAGCGTCTACATTGGCAGCGGTGCACATCTCGAACAACTTGGCAACCTTCATGGAATTACTTTCTTTCTGTCACATTTAATGTCAATATGTCTAAGCATATTCCTACCAAACAATAATATTATAATTTATATAATGTGGGATTACATAAATGGAAATTAACCTCCACATTTTGAAACATCCTTAATTATACTGTATTAGAGATAGGAAAACAATTAGGCACATGGAAGCTCCCTTATCTAGCCCAGGGGTATGAATGATGGCAGTGGTGTTAAAAAGGGTAAGATGGTGCATAAAGATACGTCAAATGAATGTTGGAAGTATAAAAGAAAAGAAGGGACTTTTTATCATCTATGGTGGACATGTGATAAAGCAAAAAAAAATAAAAATTGGAGTATGATTCATATTTTAAAACAGAAAATTTTAAAAATGGAGATAAAGATGAAACCAGATTTTTTTCCTTTTGGGCAAGACCTGGAGAAAAATTTTGGAACTTTCTTACTATATATGTTGATGGTAGCAAGACTATTGTATGCACAAAAATGGAAGGACACTTCAATTCCTACTATGGATAAATGGTTGCAGAAGTTAATGGAATTGGCTGAAATGGCAAAATTGACTATTTTGATTAAAGAAAAGAATATAAGTACCTTTTTTCCACATGGAGATCACTTCTGAATTTTACACTTGAAATGGAAAAGAAAGACACTTTGATTTTGGGTTTTTCCAACTACATTTGATAGATCTTTGTAGAAATGGCTTGTTTATATTATTATGAAAAAACCGCAAAAAGTTGTGATTTGATGTTACTGCCTTATTTTACGGTAACATTATGGAAGTCAATGTTTCTTTTTCTTTTTTCCTACCCTTCCTCACTTCTCTTCCCTCTCTTCCTCTCCACCGTTTTCCTATTTACTTTTGTATTTTGTATCTTATTTTATCTTATAACTCAAT
The DNA here is from genome assembly GCA_036250565.1 of Sibynophis collaris. Taxonomy (NCBI): domain Eukaryota; kingdom Metazoa; phylum Chordata; class Lepidosauria; order Squamata; family Sibynophiidae; genus Sibynophis; species Sibynophis collaris. The sequence goes on along the minus strand of JANHFK010007952.1, from coordinate 224,868 downwards.
AAAAATGTTTTATTGAAACATTGAGAAAAACGTTTTATTGCAACATTGGGGAAAAAAAGGTAAGGTGGTGTCCATGTCCTCATAATTAAAGACTGGCCCCTTTTTTTATGGATGTTGCATGTAAAAAGGGGCAAGTTTTAATTGCATGGTAATGGATACCGTTTTGACCTTTTTTATTCTCCAGCTACGAATTCCCCAATCTAACCCCAAGTAACACCATTGGCCAATCTAGACATGTTCTTAAGTATATAAGACCTTTATACCACCATCACCTGATGATCATAGTGCAATATAAAGCCTGTCCTCATTACTGTTGCACTAGGACAAGAATGATTGAATGATGCTTAAAAAGCACTATAAATTACTACTGAAGAAATATCATACTAAATTGTCATTTGTAGCTCAAATATAATTTCCCATATGCCCTTAAATTACTTAGCTTTCCCTCCCAAACATGCTATTTGGTGGGCATCTTGATACCATTAGATGTTAGAATTCTTTTTGTTTTCATGGATGCCACATTTTCAGATCAGAGGGAGTTAATGCCATGCTAGCTAGCCTTCCTGCAGCCACCTTTTAATGATCTGTTAACAGTTTTCATCTTGGGCATTTTAATTAATTGTGATCACAGAAAAGTAATCACCAATCATCACCTTTAATTTTATCTTTAAAAAAAAAAAAGGAGGTTTAATTTTAACTGATGGGAAATGGGTTGTTTCTGGACAAGTTAAAGTTCATTTCCTGGTCTGTAATGACCTGTGCTTCCTACCAATCAGAGCACAAATCGGAGGTCATATAAAATACGTGTAGGCTTTCCCTGCCATGGAACTGCATGCTACATAGCCTCCTCTAAAGTCTCTTCATCAGCTCATTGTGAACCCTTAGAGTATCTACTATGAATCCTGAGACTAGCAGGAAACATTTATCTAAAATATCCTTCTTGACTTTGTAGCTCATATTGCAAAATGTGCACGTGCAAACAAGTAATAAAAAGAAACGTCTAGCAAACTTTTAAAATCTTTCCTTTGCCCTCCAAATGCCGTTAATTCTTGCCATGTCTGCAAAGACGTATGAAGCTTCCATGCAAAACCCTGCTTGGGTGAATAAAAGCTACAGACCAGTATGTTTAGTGGACTATATCCACAATAATAAGAGCAATTTCTAATCACATAGAAAAAGGAAAAGGCGGGTAAATTTTGCCTTTCTTAAAAATACAATGGTATTTTGAAATATATGGTACTTCATGTTCATGTTCTTATTTAGGGAGTGAAATAAACATACCCGTCTCTCTGTACTGAGACTTTTGGAAAAACAACACTGCATCCACAACTGTCTCACATGTTCTTCATTACTGTTTTATGTATTTTGAAATACATACAGGATAAAACTTAAAGGATTCAGTTCCATCCAGAATTTAGCTGTGCTAAATCCGGGGTAGCAATTGCTGGTGTTTTGTAACTCCACCAATTTTTGGTTTGGTTCCACCTATTGCTTGATTAAAACTCATCCACATTGACACACAGCCCTCAGCAGATTATTTTTCAATGGAATGAGGCTCTTGGCTGATAAAAAGTTGCTTACCTTTAACCTATGTAAACATTATAGAATCATACAGGAGAATTCTATAAAGGAAAAAAGTACATAAGTATTATTTTTCCATGTCATTCCCAGTTTCCATTACAAGCTGTTCTCAGAAAGTGCATATTCTACACAGGCTATTACGGTAATTTGATAAGCTAGTTCTTCGTGATATGAATCTTTGCCTTTGTTAAGGGGAGGGGGTGGTGGAGAACCACTGCATTTGATGGCTCACAGGGACAGTTCATTAAGCAATCAACCCTTTTAATGAAATAGTTCTTTGTTAAAATATTCATTGATCTGCTGCAGTTTTGCATGGAAAAAGGAATGGGCTGTATCCCAAATGCTTTTCTGTCGAGTCTTCCCAAGCATGCATTTAAAAAAGATTGTGCCCCAGCATTCCAAACATGATAATTCACGCATTAGACCTTGTCAGACAACTTCACAGAGTCAGACCAAGACCTCTGAGTGACACAAAGATTCCGCCCCCCCTTCCTACATTGCATCAGTATGCTTAATGATTACCGAGGTTTCACCTCCTAGAGTATGATCTTCTGAGAGAAGTAAATGTCAGCTTCTCTCCAAGTGGGGAAGAAACACATAAGAGGAACAGAAAGGAAATGGAGTAGAAAGCTGGCATATTTTGTATGAGAATTACGTTGGAGCTGTAGATGGATAGAACTCACTCAACTCAACTCAATATCCTATTCTGTAGTGTTGAGTAAAAACCAGTTAGCATCACTCCAGGATTTAACAGAATAACAGAGTTGGAAGAGTCCTTGGAGACTTCTAGTCCAACCCCTGCTCAAGCAGGAAATCCTATACCATTTCAGACAAATGATTGTCCAATCTATTCTTAAAAACCTCCCAAAACCTCCACAACTTCTGGAGGCAACTCATTCCACTGATTAATTGTTCCAACTGTCAGGAAATTCCTCCTTAGTTCTAGGTTGCTTCTCTCATTGATTACCTTCCATCCATTGCTTCTTGTCTTGCTTTAGAGAATAGATTGACCCCCTCTTCTCTAAAACAATTTAAAGAAAATGTATGTATCAATGTTTTGGCTACCATTAAACAAAAGATGTGAATACATCAGAGAGTTTCCTGGAATAAATGAAGAGTTTTTAGTTGGTATTCCAAAGTAGATGGGTGGTAAGAGGAAAAATAAAGGTGACAAGAGAAACTTTCAAAGTTTCAAGCAAGAAATATTCTAATGCTAAATGTTCTATTTAGTCTCAGTGTTGTCCTGTCCATTTGGAAAGATTACTCACAGCTGACTCTAAAGAAGTAAGAGGAGAAGAATTTAAATCTAAGGAAACAATGCAGACAAGCTCCATGAGTGGTGTGTACAGACAGCCTGATCAGTATGAGTAACATTATTTTAAAAATAGTTGAATGAAAAATGAATCCCTGATCTGCTTTGTGTAAAGTAGTGAGTGATCAAATGTTCATGGCTGGAAGTGGGTGGTTCTACACCTTGGTCTTTTTCTACCTGGCATGAAGCAAAACATAAGCACGGGTCAGCTTCTCAGTGATCTGAAATTACGTTATTCTCTTGCGCTCAAACACAACCTCCAAACTCATCATTTTTCTCCTATAGAGCTGAGGTTCAGGAAAAGTGAAGCAGATTGATTGAATTATTGATTAATTGATTGATTGATGCCATTTATATGCCTGCCCAACTCACTCATGGTGACTCAGGGTAGCTTACAGATATAACACCCAATATACCTCCACCTCTCTGGCAATATTTAAACAAACCAGATCCCTGTTGAGTAAGCCCTAATTGTAATGAAGCTTCCCAGGTGAAGGAGAGAGCGTTGTCAGGAGATGGCATGGGGCATCTGAGGGAAGCGGTGTCTATATTTTAATATCCTTCCAAAATTAATTTCCTCATGGGAATATCATACGACAGGCCAGAAATCCTTTGAAAAATTCTGGGCAGCAGAGAACAGAAACCTGTTTTTTGTAGATGCGTAAACATGACAAAACAAAGTAAAACCAGATGTCATTCTTATCTAGAATAAACCCAGCTTATTCTCTTGGTTGTTGTGGAAGCTCACATCCAGAACAACCAAGAAAATAAGTTTCAGGAGAGGATGTAGAATATTTTATGACATATTCATTAGCTGTATTGCTTTCCCAGTCCTCATCATTTTTCATTATTGTGGTTTTCCAGAAAAAGTCAGGAAAAGATTTAGGATACTCCCAAGTAAAATTTTCATTGCATAATAGTGGTGTCTTCCTTGCAGAATTTTATGAGAAATTCAACTTATCATACTCCATTTATAAATCTCTCCTTTATTTTATACCATTATTTCTGCTCTTTTTTTCTAAAGGAGAAAGAAAAAAAGAAAGAAAAGATGGAATAGCTCAGGGGTGTCACACTCACCTCGTCACAGCAGTGTCATGTGACGTATCGGGATTTTTTCCCCCTTTGCTAAACCGGGCATGGGCGTGGCCAGCATGTGATGCATCTGGCCTGCGGGCTGGGAGCTTGACAGCCCTGGAATAGCTGCTTATAGCTCTTAGAAGCTTCTTCTATGAGACTGCTCCAGTGGTGGGATTCAAAAGTTTTTATTATCGATTCAGTGGGCATGGCTTGGTGGGTATGGCAGGGGAAGGATATTGTAAAATCTCCATTCCCACCCCACTCCAGGGGAAGATTACTGCAAAATCCCCATTTCCTCCCGATCAGCTGGGACTCGGGAAGCAGAGAATAGATGGGGGTGGAGCCAGCCAGAGGTGGTATTTACCAGTTCTTCGAACTACTTAAAATTTCCGCTACTGGTTCTCCGGAACTGGTCAGAACCTGCTGAATAACCACCTCTAGTCTACCGGTATTTTAGATTAAGTTGAGATTTGCCAGATCTCATTCCAAGCCATGGGGAAGCCATAGTTTGTTGCTGGGCTGCTTAAGAATGAATAAACCATCCAGAGGTGGTATTCAGCCGGTTCAGACCAGTTTGGGCAAACCGGTAGCAGAAATCACAGCCTACCCACCCTGCCTCCTATTTAGGCACATTTTTTGAGCTCGGGCGCATGCGCAGAAGGCATACACATGAGCAAAGCACATATGTGCACTGATATTTGCAAACCTGTAAGGAAAGTAAGGGAATACCAACGCTGCAAGCGTCCAAGATGATGGTCTCCTTGCAATGAGGATAGGGATGAAGAAATACGCCTACATTCTCTGCCAAAGGGAGAGATTGGCCCCATTGCAAAGACACACTGAGAGGACTCTATTTTCAGAGTTCCACTAGGACACTGGGAAACTGAGAAACTCTCATGAGCTCCACTACCCAACTGCTTGAACAGAAGGTACCCAAGTGTTGACCACAATAGCACAAGGCACCAGAACTCCCTTTTAAATAGGCAGCAGAACTGAGATGGAAGTAGAAAAGTCGGAACAAGAGAAAATGGAGGAGGAACCAAACAGGAAGGAATTGAAATCCAGCTCTGGAGGTTACCGGTGTCCCTCCATAACCCAACTACCGGGAAGCCTCCTCAGATAATGCAACATCTCCAGCACCGAAGGGAGCTTGTGAAACAGCTAATGTAATGTAATGTAGTCTGGATTCCCAGGAGGGAAACTGGACTTTGTTTTTCTAGGAAGACGTTTCTGGACGCTACTTCAGTTCTGACTTCAGTTCTTCGATTAGAACTGAAGACGTTTCTTGGATGAGAAGCGAAATCTCTTCACACACGCAAAAGGTAAGTTACCTTTTAGGGGGGGGAAAAGCACCTTTGGGACAACCATGACCTAGATCTCCATAGACAAAATTTAGATAGTTTAGTTGGGAGGAAGAGAATCAACACAGTTCCTCCCTAGAAGTTCTCTGAGTACATTTTAATGATGCAAGTTTTATTTATTTATTTTTTATTTTTTTTATTTTAATTTGATTTATAGGCCGCCCTTCTCCGAAGACTCAGGGCGGCTTACAATGTGCTAA
>JANHFK010007952.1:206331-216773 GCA_036250565.1 Sibynophis collaris | reverse complement strand
TGAGAGCTAAATAGCTTGAAATAGATCTATACTAGTCTCCCTTTATTTCTTTGTCAGTAAATATAAATTTAACACAAGCACTGTTTATGCTGTATTCATTTGCATAATTGTTCATTGTTCATAATCAATTTGTCCTCTGCTGAAATATTTAAAAGGGGGACAAAAGCTTGATGGATTGATCGATCTTCTAGTGATACAGTCTTACTCTTTGCCTATTCTGGATTTTGTTATTCTGGAAGAACTTTGAGACAGGAGAATGCAGCAGCTCAGGAGCTTTGAACGAAGTATTCAAGCCTCTACGCATATCAGCTGATTGACAACTGTAAGACCCAGATCTGAATGGGAAGAATGAAATAAAGCAGGGCATCCTCTGCTCCTTAACTTCTATTCTTCACAATATATACAGTGAAAAGCAATAGTGTGTGGGACTGCAATTAATACTTTTATGGCTTTGCATGATATTTTAATTTGTATGCTTTTCTGTATTTTTGCTCGGTGTCATTGATAATCCTGACAAGCAGTCACATAGAAATAGAAATAGAAGGAACCTGGAATTAACAAGAAACTTCATACAAGTGAGGACAATTAACCAGTGGAACAGATAGCCTTCTGAAGTTGTGGGTGCTTCATCATTGGAGGTTTTTAAGAAGGAACTGGATAGCTACTTGTCTGAAATGGTATAGGATATCCTGATTGAGCAGGGGGGCTGGACTAGAAGACCTCCAAGGTTCCTTCCAGCTCTATTCTGATAGAAATGTTGTCACATGCTCAAAATGTCCCATAGATGGGTTCCATTGCTTTCTATCTCCAAAGCCCTGTTTTTACATTATTGGCAGTTCCACAGTGTGACCTACTAAAGCAGCTGGTTTCTGGAAGTCCCTTTCTCCCATATGTACTTTTAAAGAGATCTGTAAAAGAAATTAGGGAAAATGACTTCCTCCTAGCCAAGAGACTACTTGAAGGGCCTCTTTTAATTTCTGGTTTCATGCTGCTACTGCTTTCAGTTTCTGATCTCTTTTATTGACCAAACTAATTCATCAGTTTCTGAATATATTTAAATCCATATGCCACCCTCCTGCTTTAAAACCTCACTCAGAACCCCTCTGTTGCAGCCGCCATGATGGGCTTCAAGCCACTTGGTCTTTTCAAGATGGGCTACCCAGCATCAAGCCACATGGGCAGTTCTTCGGGCTTGCCACCTAAACAGGATCTGTAATATTTGTCTGGAGAGCTTACCTTCCCGCATGACAGGCACTCAACTGTTTTGAAGTGATGTCTTTGGACTGGATGCTACACCAAAACTATCTAGACATATGAAACAGGTGTTAGTTATTTTCCATTGGCTTTGACAGAACTTTTCAGACGTTGAAAAGGAAGGTACAGTAATTATGAGTGTGCCATGGCACAACCACTCTCACTTTTCTCATTCTCCCAAATAGGGTTTCAAACCAACAAATCAAAACCAGGGAGGGATGCCAAACTCCTTGGGCAGAAGAGTCAATGAATCTTGCTTGAAGATGGAAAAGGTCTGTACACCCTGGAATCCAGCCATGTCTAATTAGGCAGGTGGCCACATATAGTGTAACATCACTTCTCTTTCTGAGGTTCCAGGAAGGAGCATCTTGAGCTACAATTAACAATAGGCTGGTGACTGGGGTCACTATTAAAGCCATTCTCAATCAGGATTCCTTACTGCTACTGAGATGAAGCAAAGCCAGGGTTCCCCATATAATGTTTGAAGGTCTTTTAATGGAGTTTTAGGTCATTTCTTATTTAGCACTTTATTCATCTTTTAGAATCATCCAACCGCTATTGTGTCAAAATAACAGTAATGAAGACAGAGTCTGTATTACTTCCTAGATGGCTAGAAAATGTTATGAAGGAAGGATGAAGATGTTGGTTAGGGATAGCCAGGAGAGATGGATCCTTATGTAGAATTCCTTGCCTTTTCAATCACAACAAGCCTTTTAAGCTTTTGATGAAAGTAGATATACTTCCAGATTGAATTGAATCTGTCCTGTCATATATTCCTCATTGTGCCTTATTGTCTTGTTTTCAATTGTTACCATTTTACATATGGTAATTGTATGGTTTTATGAATTTGTTGTTGGAATTAATATTTACAATTCCTCCCTCCCCATAAAAAGGTAAGCAGGTACTAAATCAAAACCATTAAAAAGCAAAAGTTAGAATATTGTGGGCATGTGATGCGACACCCAGAAAAATATGGCGTACTTCACTTAATCATTCAGGGAAAGATTGAAGGCAAATGAAATCCAGGCAGAAGAAGAACATCATGGCTTCAAAATCTAAGTGACTGGTTTGGACAAAACTCAGCAGTGCTTTTTCATGAGGGTTTTGATAAAAATAGGATCGCCAACAGGATCGCCAACGTCTAATGATGGATATGGCACAATAGAATAGAATAGAATTCTTTATTGGCCAAGTGTGATTGGACATACAAGGAATTTGTCTTTGGTGCATATGCTCTCAGTGTAACTAAAATGACAAGATACATTTGTCAAGAATCATAAGGTACAACACTTAATGATAGTCATAGGGTAAAATAAGCAATCAAATCATACTAGGAAACAATCAATATAAATTGTAAGGATCCGGCAACGAGTTACAGTCATATAGTCATAAGTGGGAGGAGATGGATGATAGGAACAATGAGAAGATTAATAGTAATAGTAATAGTAACGCAGACCATTTCCATAGATCAAAGACAGCAGGCCTGGTAGACGACTAGTTTTGTATTATTGGCAATTGGACCACATTCTCCTCCAGGTACTTGACTAGTTTAGGAGGTTCAAGGCATGAAATGTCTTTGAATATTAGTAGCCTGGGTTGGTAGTTATGTTGTTGGTTTGAGCTCCGAGCTTGGCAATTTGGTTGCAAACGTTTCAGCCCCATTTGAGAAGACATCTTCATTGTGCTTTGGATTGTGCCTGTCTGAGGGAGCACTGGCCTTTAAATACCTTTCTGAGTTCCGGTCTGATTTCGGGTTGTTTGATTGGCTGACTGTAGTTGCTGAGTCATAGTCCTTGGTTTTAAGTACCGTCTGTGTGATGTAAATTAGTGCTGGTTTTGTTGTTCTAAAGTCTTCTGATAATGCCATGGTCTGGTTTCGGGTTGATTTGATCGACCGTATGTGATGTGGTCCGATTTCTTGTGATCTGCCAAGTTATAACTTTGTTTGCAGCATGGCTGTTCACTGGTCTTTAAATGCTGCCTTCGGGATCATGGTTGATGCTGTTCTTTCGTTCTAAATGGTTGGTAGATTGGGTTGATGTCATATTGGTGGAAAACCAAGCTTCCAGGAATTCCCTTTCTCTCCTTGACTTCGCCTGGGTTACAACTGTGGTCCCGGTTAGATCAAATTTCTGTGTCCTCTTGAGTCTTTGTGGACGTGATAGCCAGGAAGTGTTCGTGCAATCTGGTTGTTTTCTTCCTGTTTGGCCGACATAGTTCTTCTTGCAGTTCCTGCCATGGGTCTGATATACAACACCTGATCTTTGGTTTGTTTCCGTCTGCCCTTTCGGTTTTGACTTCAAGGTATGCATAGGCGGTTCAAAACATCAGTACTGCTCACCCCCACCGTTGAGCTTGTTCTCAATACAATGCAGCACCAATGACATCAATATGCAGGTTGAATGTGAATGTGCCCCCTGCTGGTCTGTGCTATGCTGCTCTTCTTATTATTTATTTTTATTTATTAAATAAATTTTAATGTAGATGATTTGGGGCAGCTTACAATATTTGCTCGCCAAATGTTTCTGTTGACATAAAGCAACTGATCTTATTTATTATTATTTATTTATTGGACTTTTATACCGCCCTTCTCCTTTGGGGGGACTCAGGGCGGTTCACAGTCAATTAAAACACAGAAAATTACAAAAGTTAAAATATGTTAAAATTAATTAAATAAGACTGTTCCCCTTTAAAAAACTGTTTAAAACCCCATTTAAACCCTTAATCCCCAATTTATATTAAAACCAACTTAAATTAAACCCAAGCGAGGAGGTTCTGAGGAGGTTGAATACCACCCCTTCCCCGCCAACTTCTACTTCTCCATATGGGGCTTCATTTTAAAAATGTCCACCCTAGAGATACTTGGTGCCTGCATTGCTATCCTTTTAATTCCAGGCCTAAGATAATCATTCTATCTATTTTTTTTATTTTAGATTTTATTCTAGACTGAAAGCATTAGCAATAACACTTAGATTTATATATCATTCCACACAGGGGTGGTATTCACTTACCTTCGCTATCGGTTCGCAAATGTGAGCACACTCACACGCATGCTTGCTTCACTTGCATGCACCACTTCTGTGTATGCGCAGTAGGTTGCGCATTATGTCTGGGCGGGTGGGCAGAGCCTCCTGCAGTCACCGCTACCGGATCATGCAATCCGGAGAGAACAGGCTGAATACCATCACTGACTCCACAGTACTTTACAGCACTCTCTGAGTGGTTTATAGAGTAAGCATATGGCCCCCAACAATCTCAGTCCTCGTTTTACCAATCTCAGAATGATTAAAAGCTGAGTCAACCTTGAGCCAGTCAGGATCGAACTCCTGATGTGTGGGCAAAGTTAGCCTCCAAAACTTCATTCTAACCACTGCACCACCTTGGCTTTGAAAGAGTGTATTTTACATTATTTTTTCCTATGACATTTATTAATTGTATTTTTGTTGTAGTATATTTAGTATTTGTTACTTTAATAATTTTTAAAAATTGTAGGGATTTTGTAATCCATCCAGGATTAGGCAGATTAGAAATATAATAAAAGAATCAATGAATGTTTACCTCATTATGCAATATTAAGAATTCTGTACACTGGTGTGAAGGGCAATGATTATTCTTTCATATCTAGTTTACAATTCCATGGCAGAGGGCAGGTGTTATACTGTATATCTCAAATTCTTCGGTTCGAACTTAGTGTTACTACAATCATCACAACTATTAACTATCTAAGCTTTGAGTATAGGAACTTTTGATCAAATATAAAAGCAAGATTTTTGTTTACTTGTTTATGGTGACAAAAACCTTCATAAAGAGTAACTTGCTTGCTGACCTACCCGTTATCTGTCTATTCAATTTCATTTGCATAGCATGCTTTTGACCAACAATTCTAGGACAGCTGTATGATATCATTTATTTTAAACCATAATTCAAAGCAGATCTATTTTAAAAAATTGGACTAGAATCAGTATTTACTGCTGAGTAAATATACTTGGGACAGCATTATTATAATTTAACAATTGTACTTGATGTATGTTTCTTTTATGTGTGCAGCGTAGCCAACAGGTACTGAAGGGTTTACATTGCCATTGTGTAAAAACAGAAGATTTCTATAAAATGATACACGATAGGTTACATTACAAGTTATTTTCATCATTAACCATAAATCTATTAAAGCCCCCAACATATTCAGGAAGCAAAATCTTTCTTGTCCAGTGTTATTAAACAGCATTTCTGTGAACATTTAGATAGGCATTCATTAAATAATAAGCACCAGCATGGATTAATGGTAAATAAATCATGCCAGACTAACTTGATCTCCTTTTATGACAGTTACTAACCTGGTCAATTGTGGAAACACCCTGGATATAGTATATCTTGATTCAGCAAAGCTTCTGACAGCCTCTCATGGCATCCTTATTAACAAAATAGCCAAATATGGCATTGATAACTCAATCCTTAGAGGCGTCCACAGTTGGCTCAATGATTACACTCAGAGGGTGGTTGTATGAGATGTCAAACCTGCCTGGAGAGACATATTGAGTGGGGTGCTACAGAGCTCTATCCTGAGCCTGGTGCTGTTCAATGTTTTTTTATAAATGATAAAATGATGAGGGAGTCAAGAGAATGCTTGCCAAATTTTCAGATGATTCGAAGTTAAGAGGGCTGGCTAATACTTGGAAAGAAAGGGGAAGGTGCAAAAAAGGGTAGAAGAGTAGGCGGAAACAAACAGAATGAAATTTAACAAGGAGAAATATAAATATGCATCTTCTGGATAATACAGAGGGTAGGAAAAATCTAGCTCAAGAGTAACACATGTTAAAAGGACTTGCATGTATTAGTAGATCACAAACTCAACATATCCCAATAGTGTAATGCAGCTGCAAGGAAGGCCAGTGGCATCCACAGGAGCATCAAATGGAGTCCAGAGTCCAATTTATAAGAAGTAATTATTCTTCCTCGGTTAGCCTGACTTGGAGTATTGCGTTCAATTCTGCCTGCTCCAGAAGGCAGTAGAGAAGGTCTACTAAGATGGTGAAAGAACTGGAAATCAACTCTTACATGGAACATTTAAAAGATTCAGGTCTTTAGCTTATAGAAGTAAAGGTGGAGGTTGGACAAGGTGATCTCTTAAGTTCCTACTAACTCTATAATTCTATGACCAAATCAGCTCCAAGGCCAGGTCTGCTTTGTATACAATGCCCAATCAAAGATAGCCATCTACTTATCTACTTGAGTATCTGTAATGTGCTGGAGGAAAGCTTATTTGAACTTCTCATAAGTATTTAACTATGGATGTTTTTTTAGCACTACTACTTTGTTGATTTTTGTTGCAGGTGCTTTTTCATTACTAACCACATATGGCATTAAAATGTATTTTCAAAAAGCATTCTTAGCATGGTAATATTTCAGTTGGTTAGGAGCCAACTGGTTAGGCGAGACAAACAATAAACAATAAGACCAATGTCTTGCCCAATTCTTCCTGTAAAGAGGGAAAAAAACCCCCTACTGAGTGAAGGTCTGGAGGCAGCAGTTGCTTCTCTTCATTTCCTCATACTATTTTTGTTTTGGAGAATGCAAACTTTTAGATGTTGTCATCAAAGCAGCAACTGCTCTAGCCTTTCCCTTCACTGAAATTCTTAAGTAAGCAACCTAATAGTGAAAACTATGCTGTGAACCTCATAATTTCTATTCTTTTATAGGAGACAGCTGGAAATGGTAACACCAGATGTTCTGGACTGCAACCCCCTCTGATCACCAACTATATGGGCCAGGGCTGACAGGTGAAGTCCAAAGTATCCAGAAGACACAGGATGCTTTCCTCTAAAAAGGAAGATGAATGAGAGGAAACTGTTATTGCTAGTGCTTCCACATTAGATAAACATTTATCTGTTTCTTATTGCAGCCACTTGCATGTATATCCTATTTCTTTGGGCAATGCAGATGGAAGAATTGGGATTAGAATTGGGACTATTCACATAAGTAGGTACAATTATCTTCTTCATTCAGGTTATGATGAGCAACTTGGCTTGGTCTTCCACTGTTAACATGCTTCATAAAGGGAGAGTCCAGGAAGAGAATTCTTTCAGTAACTGCTTTTTTTCAAGCAAAAGCATTAACTTGTCCTCTAAATTCTCCTGTTGTGGGGCCTTGAGGTGTCCCAAGAAGTGAGCAGGACTGAGGAGTATCCTCTTTCTTCTTTTCCTAAAAGTGGTACAGTTCAGGAGGAAAGTGTAGAAGAAGATTAAATGCTATGTGGCAGGGGAATCTCTCCTTTTCTGATTGTTTCTAGGGTCTTCCAGATAGAATCTGCTATTTACAATTTGATAGTTTTTCCTTACCCTTTTACTGTAGTTGCTTTTCATTCAAAATACAAGTAGAGAAGAAGTAATACTGTCATAGTGCTGTCATCTTGATCTGAACTAACTTCTGTCCTAAGGCTGTCTGATCTGTAAGCAAATACTGCATAAACCCACAGAAGATCATGGACTTTCTGTATCCTGTCTAGTTTAGATTATTTTATTTCTGGATCTTTGTTTGGGCTTTACATCCTTAATAAAATCATGAAGTAGAAAGGAAAATACCAATTTTTAAAAGTGATAAAATAGTTATGTACCATATACTCTAAACATTTTAGTTCACTAAAGGAGTGAACCTTGAAAATTAATGTATTTGTATGTATGTAGTATCCAGAAAAGAAACTGCTGTAATATACATGATATATAATCAAGATATATTTACTCAGAAGTAACTGCCTTCCTTTAGTATAAAATTACAACCATGTTAAATCCAGTTGAATATTGATGGATTTACGTTGAATAAGCACTGAAAATACAGGCAGGGTGACTTAAATCAAATTGTAGATAAAACTTCATATACTTCCTAAAGTATCAGCAAACCAAACTATATTATAATTTCAGTGTTTTATTTACAGTTTCATTCTTTCAACTACATCTATTTGTTACAAATCGCACGCTAGTTTTAACTTATAAAGTGATAATCAGTATTTTTTTTTAAAAAAGTGTGGAATTAGATGTGCTTTTTCTTATGTTTTAAACTCTGTGTTTCAAAACAAAGTGTTTGAGCAAGGATCAAACCAGGGTTGTTTGTGATTCAGATATAGCAATCTTGCACGACAGGAGAAGCAAAATGCTTCAGGAGGATGAACTGCTATGTCTAAAATTCTCCAGAAGTTGCATTAGCAAAGTAGAAAGGATATGAAGTTTTCTTTTCCCTCAAACTTCTCTTTCCCTTTATTTTTATATTTGTTTACAGTTCCCATATATATCCTGATGGAAGAAAAACTAAGCACTCAGAGCTGGTATAATCCTTCCCACTCTAGGTACATTTTGGTTTGATGTGGTTCCTTTTTGCCTTCTCTATCATCCAAGCACTGTGGCAGAGATTAAACATCTGTAGACCAGCACGATAGAGAGGCTTTTCCCCTAACTGCAGTGAGCAAGTCCTGCTACATTTTGTGACCCCAGCACCTCTCCCAGCTACCCTATGTGGGCTCCCTTCATATGAAATTATGGCAACTTTCACTGTATTATGTTGTGCATTCCCATTCTTACTAGTGTTGCTTTTTTCAGATTCCTAATGCCTTGACGCCAGCCCAGCCTCACAAAAAGAAAATAGAGAGAAAAAGTGATAGCTGTAACTTACAGATTACATTTTTTTCAGTCAGAAAAAAATAGCCAAGTGTTGAAAACTGTTTTATATTCCTTTTAATTTAATGTAATTGGAAGAAGGTACTTGTTAAGTACACAACTAGCATGCGCATTCAGGTTATTTAATACTGACAAATCATTTAAAAGGAATTTATTATCTGCACTTTTAAGTATCTGATTTTAAATTAAAATAATAGTGTTGAAAATACACTGTTTGCAATATATTCATCTGTTCAGTGTTGTGGGTAAATAACCCTGATTTTATTTTTACAAATTAGTCTCCAGCATATCTATTGACCTGGTTGAATTCAATCAGACCAAAATTTTAGAAGAATTTGGAGACACATAAATAACCTTTACAATGTAAACTGTACTCCAAAGTAATTCGTTTCATTTACTCCTGCATAAGTTTAGATAGTAACCAATTTTAGGGAAGTTAAAAGGGGTGTATATAATGAACAAATAAAAATGGCAAAGGTTTTCACACCGCTCTCATCTTATTACGTTTTTTTCTAACACATAGCTTTATTTTAGGGTACAATCAACGCTTATCTACTTCAGCCTTGAGTTTTAAACATTTTCATGCATCAACATGAAACATAAAACTGAGCTTCCCACTGTGTCTATGCAGTCATCCGAATCTTTTTGTAGAAGGCGAAGCGCAGGAAAGTCGTAAAGTGTTGATATTGGCATTAGGGATGTGAGATGTGCAATGACGGAGTTAAGCTTCACATGTGAAAATCCTTTATTCATTCTGTCGTCTTTGTATGAACTTTGCACTTCACACACTAGATCTCCAATGTGCATCCCTTGCCTGTACATCTGAAGAAAATCCTTCCACTTGCATCTCTTATTATACATGCAGGTTTGTTGAATAGATTGTACACAGTCGAAGTGCTTAGTTAAAATTGATCGGCTGGGGCACAATCACAGCGTAAGGCCACTTTACAAACTACAAACTCAATATCTGCATTCTTTTAGGGATTAATTTATCACACTGGTTTATCACTAAGGATAGAGGAGCAAAACAAGGAGAAAGGCAAAAAAGCGAGTTAAGTACGGATCGCCTTCGCTCTATTCGGCAGCATGGAGAAATAGCAGCCCGCTCAGGTACTAAAAGGCCCCAAAGTGACTTGACAGGTCGCACAAGAGAGGCCTCGTTTCCTTTAATTCCTCTCGCTTCAATAGCGTCCCTTCCCCTCTCATTCACCTCTTTTATCTCCCCCCCCCCCCGGCCGGGGCTTCCTCTTCCATTCTGGACCCGTGGGCTTTTGAAAACGAGCTGCACCTGCTTTAGATGAATTATGGTAAAACTGGAAGTAGCTCGCTCTCCCACCCCTCCCTTCCAAGCTCTCAAGTCACATCTCCAGTACAGACACAACCCCTGTGATTAGACGCTGATCTCCCCGTCTGAATGGGACAGAGAGAGAGGAGGGACCCACGGCATAGAGATTGACTCCCTCCCCCCCCCGAGACTTCCATTGAGGAAAACGGAAGAGAAGAAGGGAAGAAGGTAGAAAGGAA
>JANHFK010007952.1:183660-204607 GCA_036250565.1 Sibynophis collaris | reverse complement strand
CTTCACTTCGTGGAGTAACTTTTCTGGCAGTAACTTGGTTCAAATTCTTGCCTAGCAAAAAAAAACAAAACCAAACCAGCGTTTTTGAACCAGCGTTCTTTTTTTCCTTCGGGATTGTAAAACGTTGGGATGGTAGAAAAACATTAAATAGTTAGAAAATGCCTCAGTTGGACTAAATTTTAAAGGGTTTTATTATAAACAACTTTTTGTTTAGTTAATAGGTCTGTTTTTTTAAAGGGTAGGTGGAATAAAAGTTACAAAAGAACATTTCCTTTTACTGTGACTTTAAAGGAGGCTTTGTTTTACATATATTTTTATGGCGCAGAATGTAACACTGTCAAAGAAGCTCCATCAGTCAGCGTGGCATCATTTTCTTGTTGGCTTTCCTTCTTTTTAATGTCATCTATGACTAGAAATGTTAGTTTAGGCTAAAAGTATCAGGGAAACTACTGGATATGTTCTTAGCCCTAATATAGTATGCTAGTTCTATTTTTTTTCTCAAATGGAAGAATCGACTTCTATAAATGAATAGAAGCACAAAACGATACAAATATCTATAATGTATAATGTTGATTAAAATGTAAATAGCAGATGGAGTGGCACTTGAAATAACAACATTGCTCAGTGCATCCGCTGAGATTTCTAATTTTAAAAAAATCAAAAATCAAAATTTCATTATTAAGATGAATCTTAAGTGGACAATTTTACAATTGTTTCAGATTGGATGTTTAATTTCCTGACTATAGCTCAGTGAGCCTCAGCCAGTATCCCATATTTTCACGTTTCTTTGGGCAACTGAAAAGTTTTAAGCAAGCTATTGAAAGAATTCTAGTTTGCATAGATTTGTGAAATGTATTAATCCATCTTTATAATATTCATTTTCCCACAATAGGGGCAAATAGTAGATCTAGTTCCTGCCATATTACTAAAGTTCTGAGTTTTTCCACCTAGTTCTTCTACACATATGTTTACGCCACCCCTATACAAAGTTTTGTAATGCAGATCAGTTTAAATAAAATAAGTGCAATTTTTTTCTTTGATAAGAATTAGTTAATGTTGGTATCTTCCATTTTTAGTATGTACCTGGAACAAACACTTTGTCTTGAATTTCATATTTTGTTTAAAGCTGTTTAAGTACATTCTCCTCAAAGTCATAATACATGTTGCATAAATAGGAATAGGTATTATATTCTTTTTAAGTGTAATATTAAGAGATACTCTCCTGGTAGCTGTAAGCCCTTTATTTATAGATCTCTTTCCAGAGTTCATTGACAACTTCAAATATGCTCTAGCCAAAAACTGCATTTGTCTCTTGAAAGTAAAGTTTATAAGGCAGTCTTCTACTCTAGACAATTCCACTTTTTAGCTTTAGACTAGAACTTTAATATTTTCAGATATTGGGGGTGGGGGGGACGACAAGAAATAGAAGTGTTGCTTGATATAATGTAGAATATTATTCAGATGTGCTATTACAAGAAAGGGACTTGTTCCGCTAATAGGCCATTTTGTATGAAATTTACATAGTGTATGATATTAACCTTCAGTCAATAGAACTCATCAGTTGTATATATTAGCTGGTAGCAGCATTGAGCACTCTATTGAGAAAGTTCATACAAAATTAACTTTATTTAGACCTATATACATATAGAAGTAAAATCCTCTGAGTAACTTCTAAATGGTATAAAATATTCCAGTGCTGCAATGAAGCAGCAGCCTTAATTTTTATTGTGTTTTAAAGTAAAACTAAAATCTAAAGGTAAGTGATCCTCAGATAATTTGATTTTAAAATATTTAATCTTTTTCATTCTAAATTAGTAAAAAAAAAATCAGGCAGATTCTATGAAACTGGGGAGAAAACAATCTGGATCAGATACATTATTTATTGTGCAAACCAAATTAGAACAGAAAAGTGATTAAGATTTTTTTTTTCATGTGGGAATGAATGTATTAAAACTCAAATCTATATTTTGGAGATTTCTTAGAAAGTTATTCAAAGTTCAGTTGAGTCCTTGGATGAATACTTGGATGAGTATGTCTGTATAATTTATATGTAAATCTAAACTCTGCAGAGTATAGGTTTGTAAAAATAATTTCCTAAAAGTACAACAGTTTTAATGTATGTACTGTTTCATATAATTAATTTGGGAACATCTTTGCAGTGCAAAATATAATCAAAAACCTGGCTAATCTATTCATTTATGCATTATATGCCAGACCCAAAAAAAAGTTCATTGAGCATTGAGCTAGGAAAGAACTTCAGAATATGAAACATATAGTAGGGATAAGGATGTCTTATCACAGCTCCATTGCACAATAGTGTAAGAAAACTAGGAAATTGGCCTTGAATTCCATTCTTCTCCAATTGATAACTTTTTAGAGCATAAACGTGCTGAGAAGTCTGTTATCCTAATGCCACACAGTTTAAAATTATAATAAAAAAGAATGTATTTAGGACTAAAGGATATCAACGAGAAAATAAGTTTAGATGAGTAGTTTAGGTCTAAGCATATCCATTTAGATTTAATAATTAACATTTCCGTTTATTGTTCCTTTATTAGAGGAGATTAAAATCAAGAACAGAGAAGAATTTTGGTGTGCTCCTAACTCAGCTTTTCCCGTATAAGAAGGAAGGATTTCTTAAGACGAAAAAAAAAAATCTATAAAGCAAAGAGCAAATAAAATAAGCACTTGAGGCGCTTTCTCTTTTTCGTTTCTAATAACCAAGCCGGGAACTATGTGCAGTCAGTTGTGAAGTTTTTGCCCAAAGAAGCCTAGGAGCATTTCTTTTCTCATGGCACAGGGGATGCTTTTGAATCTGATAATGTTTGTGTGTGTCTTGCTGTGGGGTTGGAATAGGGGAGGAGGGGGGAAGGTAAGCTGAAAATATATTTCTGTTATATGTGGAGAAGAAGATTGGAAAAAGAAAAGATTCTGTTGCGTTTCACTTTTAAGGGGAATTATGGTCCATACTTACTCAGAAATTAATCTCATTATGTTTAATGGAGTTTACTTCCAGGCAAGTGTGTATACGATAGTTTTAATCAAATCTTTGTTTATATTTCAGAGGTAGGGTAGTGGAATTTTTTTAACCTATATGTTACAGAAGATTGAATGTGGGAAAGGGGCACACATAGATTACCCATGGATGCTATTTATTAATTATCCTGTGAGTCTCTTTAGAAAGAATGGAATTGTGTACATTTTTACCTGACCTCTACCACAGCAGGCAAGTTTTTCTTTTTCTCAAAAGTTGAAGAGGAGAGAGAAAGGGGGGGGGGGGAGAGAGAGAGAGAGAGGAATTTCCTTCTTCAAATCTTCCTTCCCTGCTAGCACGTGTGTTTCTTACTAAGGAAGGCATTTTCTCTCCCTAAGATTGCACATCTGTGCTTTAAAAGGGCAACTTAATGTTACAAAGATACTTGTTTTGAAGTTCTGCAAGACATTGGCTGTAGGCTCTTAGTAATCAAACTTTCAGGTGGAAATAGGTTACTTTATTAATTCCTTATGGAGAAGGTCGCGTTTGACTGCAAAAGTACATTGTTTCATCTGAGGTATCTTAAATAGGTAGCAAACATTTTTAGCATTATTTATCAGCAACTTCAAATCCCAGTGTTGCCCATTTTGATTTAATTATTTTTTCCATTCGGCATTGTTGTACTCTTGGATAGAACAGGATGCCACCTTTCAAACTTGGCTACTTCACTTGCCTCCAGGGCTGAGTGATTTCCTCCTTATTCTGTGAGTAATTGCTGAACGGCAGGTTAAAGCACACCTCCCAAATGCTTGATAGGAAGGAGTGATGATTTAAAGTTAAGTGAGAACTAAAAATCTTTCTTCTGGGAAATGTGAGTAATATGTAAGTGTACTCTAAAATAAACTTTATTTTAAAAGTTTATTTTAAATTTTGTTGAAATTTGCTAATTTCACATTTCATGGCTATGCTTCAAATTTGCCAGCTACTCTTAGCCATACTTTCTGATTTGTCTTAGTTATATTTTCTGATTCTCGGTCCTTAACAAGTTATGTCTTTGTTAGTTATAAACAACCTTCTATAGCAATCAAAAGATTTTGAAATGTTTGTTTTGTTTTTAAATTACGAATGTTATTTTTCTTATTTGGCTTTGTTTTTCCCATGGAGCAGTTTTAGTCCTGGGGTATATAGTTTGCACATGAAATTTAAAATACTGTATCTTTTTTTTTTTTTTTGCTTTTAAAAAGATCTTATGTACAAAGGATTTTAAAGAAATTTAATCAAGAACGTAGTAGAGACATACTGAGCTGATTTTTTCTAATAAATTCTTAACATGTATGAATGTATGAATATAACTATTATTTCCATCTATTTAAAGTATCTTTTCTTAAAATTGGGATATCCATGGAACAATTTAACTACCCAAAATAAGAAAGAAGAAAACATTTAAAAGTACAATTGTGCATTTGAAAATATATTTGTGTAGGGTGAACTAAAGTTCATAGAGCTGTGATTCATAGCACAAACCTGATTTTTTCATTTTGTTTATTCTATATGGAAGAATGATTATTGAAGATAAAATGCAAGTACATCAGATCAGTGGGATTGTTGGATTGAGCTGTGAGCACTAATACTAGATTTAAAAAAAAATTGTATTCCATAACACGCTCTGCTGAATTGCCTTTACAGCATTATCAGTATTTATCACCAAATAGTCTGCATTTGTTTCATATCCTTTGTGTCTTTGAAAGGAGACAGGATCAAATCCTTTTATTCCCAAATAAATGGAAAAATATCAGAATTTCTGCTTTCCTTCTGGAATTGTTACAAATCTTCTATCTGCATTTTAACTATGTTAAAACTTGGATTCATTTAAGAACTATAGGCATTTACAGAAACATATAAACTTCTAAGGATTTGAGCAAAAGGAAGAAAAGCCACTTTCTTTTGATGTATTTGGTAAGCTTTTTATTCTAACTTACTGACATGACTGTACATCTAATATCACACAGTTAGGATGGGAACTGGCAGCAAACAGGAAGAATTTGTTCCAAAGTGATTTAGTAAGAAATACATAAGTAATAAGCAAGAATCTTACAAATTATGAAGAATGGGAACTGTAGTGTGCACTGTTTACATATTGATTAGGTCTGCATATCCAAAGACTCAAATGTTATTTTTCAAGTGTGCAGATTGCAGTATCTTGGCTATAGCAGCTTGGTGAAATTTAAAAGAAACTATTACTTATTTACCTGCATAAAAAGATGGAACTGAGGTGTAGCTCTATAGGGGAATGCATGCAGTATTATACATTAAAAAGATAAAATGACCCATGTGCATATGTGGTGTTAGACTACAGAGCATGTGTACAGTGTGTTCCTTGAGGGCAGGATAGGAGCTAACATGTTTCTGGATTTATCTGGCGGTATTTGATCCTTTCAAACGGAAACTGTTTGTGTAATGACTCACACATGCAGGAGTGAACAAAGCAGTTTTAGGGAATTTATCCATCTGTGCAGATGGAGGTAGGCACTGCCTATACCCTTTTAAAAGTCCAGAATGAGCACCCAAGATCTTAGACCTTGCTTCAATCCCCCATGGCCCCATTCAAAAAAAAGTTTAAAAAAAAGCAAAGGCAGAAAAAGAAGAGTGTGGCTGAATTACTTCCATATTTCCAGGCAGCGCTGGAATAATAAAGAGTTGATTTTCACAAGCATTGTTGAAGGAGATTTGGCATGCACGATGACACTGTTTTTAGCTTGGGTTGAAATTTGAATTTGGCTAAGTAGTAATATAAATACTCCATTACATGCCAAGCTGCAACTTTGTTGGATGGTATAAACTATTGAGGCTGATAAGAAAGCTAATTTTGGTGAAGAATTAAGTCCAAATATGAATCTATAATCTGATCCCATGAGCACATTTTATATTGTATTCCTTAAGGAATTATGGGATTTGTTTAAAATAAAATTGAAAATAGCAGATTTTGTATGTACCTTTTAACATTGTAAGTTTTTCTATATACTTTTTAAAAATATCTATTTTAAAAGCTCAGACCAGCTTAAAAGTAGTGATTTCTTAATAATGACTAAATTTCAGGTATATTTAATTCAAATGTATTTAATTTGCTAACAGTAATCTGTGTTCCTAGCCCTACATTAAAGGAATTCTCTAGTTTCATGAAAAGAAAAGGGTAATTTCAGTTTGTGGTCAGAATGGCAAGGAAGTCCTTGAAGATGGAACAGATCCTTTAGAAGATTTTTTGTAAAATGGGCAATACTCTGAATACAGTAAAGGAAGCTTGAAGTTGTTGAGGTGTGTGAAGGAAAGGTTTGCTCTGATTCTAATACAGAAATAACTAAAAAGAAGAAATGGAAAATAGTATTGTAGATTCTTTAAGTTCTACAAAATGAAATTATAGAATTTCAGTTGTTGGCATGGCTAGGTTTTTCAAATGTAGGAAATATGCCTTTAGGGAAATGATGAAAGGAAAGCGTCTGTATCTTTACAAACGGTTGATATTTAGCATCCCTTCCAATGTAGTATTTTATATCAAGGTAGGTAAATATCGTATTTATTGCAAAAGTGCTTGAAATGTCAAGATATATCCACCAGATTCTGGTACAATATATACTTAAAACTAAAAAAAAAAGTCTCTGAGTATATTCTGAATTTAGGATTTATTGCAGTACCAAAAGCAAACTGAACACTTAGTCATTTTATGGAAGTCCACTCTTGGTGACCTCAAACCATTTTAAATTTCACATGCTATTGTAGATTTTAAAAATGGTCTTTAGGGGCTAAATAGGGTTAGAAGCCTGATTTGTGGCTGATAAGTTGGAGTTCTAAGTCTTCTAGTAGTCTAAACTTGTTTCAAATATATATCTATGCCTAAGGTTTAATGCCTCTTATGTACTCGTTCCAATATTATTGTTGATTGCAAGTTCTTAAAGTTGGCCTGAATATATCTGAGAGTGCTGAATTGATGAAGGCTGCTTTGTAACATCTACACAATCTCTTTGTGCAGCTCAGTTGTATCAAACTGATTTAAGATATGAAACACTGTGTTTTACATGGAAAAAGGTTGACTGCGTTTGGGAAGCAGTTTAGGTCCTTATTTGTAAGAGATAGATTTGAAAACGATGGTGCTAAGTATCGTGAGTGAAACTTAATATTTAGCAGTTATTTGTAGCATTTGTTCTGCAATCTGACCAGGACATCAATTCCTTAACAACCTTAATCGATTGGATTTAAGAAATAATCTTATTTCAACTCAGGCTGAAGTTGCTTGTCCTTTGACTAGTCAGGGCAATATAAATAGTATCATTAAGAAATACCCAATGATTGGTTCTAATTCCAGTGTTGTCTCTAGGGTGGTACAATATTTGACATAAATTACTTCTAATTAAAATAGGAGGGAAACTTAATCTAACTAGCCACAAAGTATAGTTTTTGGAACTAATTTTAGTACAGTAAAAATTACTCAGAAGAGCACTGAGATCCAGTATGGCTTTCCCAGCTTACCCTGATCTTAAAACTTTGGTGGTTCTTCATTTTTTTTCATTTTTAGTCTTTTCCTCATTCTGTATCATGTACTGATAGAGGATACAGTTTATATAGAGATATGGCATTACTCTCCTACCATCTTGTTACAATTACTGGAAGTGTCCAAATCTACCACCACATCACTGCTGTTTTTAAGAGTATTTTCCTTTGTATCTTGTAATTGCTTCACATTTGTTTGTCAAGGTTCCTTAAGTTTCTCAATAGTGGTCCTTGGCAGCCAGTGGAAGACAAATTGTTGCCAGTACCAAATATTTACAGCAATAATAAATATTTAATTGTGCAAGTCCCTTTCTCCTTCCCCAAAGTCAGCTCTATTGGCTTAAGACCCTGGCTACAGGATCTGGCAGGTTGGGTCTGCTCAGTAATGAACAGTGCCCTGGTTTTCCTCTCTGCCTTTGTTTATTACAAGGGTGGATATATTAATCAGAAGGGGTATGGCAGTTCATAATGCCAAGATATTTTTTTAGCGAGCCGAACTTAACAGACTCTTTCCTCTTCCCTCAAGAAAAAAAGAAAAAAGCTGGCTGGCTTCTTCAGTAAATAGAAGGGAAAGTTGGCACTGCATGATGGAGAACTATGAGGAAAAATAACAAAAATATGTAGTCACTTGAAAGCAAAGCAAAACACCTAGAAAAAAGTTTTCTGCAAAATGTATCTAAAGTGGTACATTTAGATCATATCTGTACTTTAGTTAGACCAAGTGACATAGTGATTAGTAAAAGTCTGTTTGAACCTTATAATGTTCAGTTTTATAATGGGATTTTTAAGAAGTCAGAGGAGCCAGGACTCTTCTTTTTAAAGTTCTGATTTTAAGATTCTTTAATAAATTTCTTTTCACCTATTTTTATTTCCTATGTTACATAATATCATTTTTTAATGGACAAAAGCTTCTTTTTTTGTGGTGAACTGAAACTGCAAGATTTTACTCAGTGAAATAGCTTTCTTAACTACCTACACTGTTTATTTGGATAAAATTATTATTTGGTAATAAAATATGTATTTGCTTTGAAAGCACCCCACATAACTTCATGTCATGTAAATCCTCCAAGTTATCCTTGGCAGAATGAATAATTTCTGTCTCTCCCAAACTCTCAATTAAAAATGAAAAAAAATCCTTCTGTTTGCCTTCTTGATTTCAAATGGATCCATATCCCCTTCTATTTGTTTTGCATACATGGAACATCTTGATTGCTTTATGTTATAAATGAAGTACTTACATTTTTGAATTTGTATTTTCATTGATCTTACCACTTTTTAATTTGACATTTTTTTGTTTCATTTTACTGATATCCTCTCTATGGCAGATTATTTCCCCAATATATGAATGTAGAATTGAGATGGATGCTACGTTCATCCATTATGATAGGTGAAAGTTTTGTTTTCACTGCTGTTCTCTAGACAACTCACAGTCATGCAGAAGAGCAAAATAATCATGGCTTCTTTGGCTTTTTCATCATTCCATAGGCTGTTTGTCCAATTCCCAGTCTGTTTGCCAGCTATGTCTCTTCCCAATATCATTAGACTATGATATCCCAAACATCCTAATAATAATGGAGGAGTTTCCCTTTATGCTTGCTCAAGAGAAAGATTTGTTTGTGGGACAAGTATATTTTGCCTATTTATTTATTGCGGTAATTTCTGAGTGCAGGTTTTTTAAATGTATATGAATCTGGGCTCTTGGATTTTTATATACTATTTTCTTTTTGTGACGTATGTACTTGTGCCATTTAAAAACAACATTGGATGATTCTTGTTACTTTTGTTTTTGTGCAGTACATCTTCCTATGTTTTCATTGGGTGGAATGTTGGTATGAATTTTTTTTCCCTGGGAAATGTAAAGTTTACATCTTGTTTATTTGTATTGTTCCTTTTGTTATTTTCTGTTTGTGTGAGTTTGGTGGTACAGCTGTGAAATTTTATATAATGTATGTATTTTGCCCATGTGTATTTTTCTGAGCTTTGCGAGTTTTCCTTCTGTGACATGGATATTTTTTGTAGTTTGGGGAAGCAGATACATGATTTGCATTTAGTGATCAGTTCTTCTCTTCTGCTTTCGACTCAGAGAAAACCTAGATACAGACACAGTTGTTATCAGAGAGGAGTTGGAAAGAAAATGGAAGAAAGTAAAATTTAATTTGAGAAATAGTACTTTTTAAATCTGCTCCTGGCTTGCACTTTTGGACTGATAGAGCGCTGACTCACTTAAAAATAAGCCAAGAGTAATATAGGATTCAGAGTTTCAGGTGTGAAAAGCTAAACTAAGGTTTTAGGATTTAATCTAGATTAGGATTTGTTCCCAAATTAAATTTTGATTTAAAACAAGTTATGAAGGAAACTATTTGTGGAATAACATCATGTATGAACATGTTAAAGAAATACTCAAAGTTATCCAGAGAATTTATCTCAGAGTGTCACTGATAAATTCTATTCAATATCAGGCCCAGTTTCAATGATTGATGCAGAATTCTTTTGAAACAATTCCAATCTCTGTTTCTTTGCTATGCAAAATATATACATCCCTTTGAAAGGAAAATTACTTTAGCATTCCATCACCTCATTTCATATCTAGAAAAGAGGATGATTATTTTACTTGTTCTCAACTTTGACTTACTGTTGGATGTTCCTAGATACTGTAAAATCTTAAAAGTAACCATAGTGTGGGAATTAGTATCCTTCTATCATTAGCCCAGGATATGTCATCAAATAACATTTCCTGGGCTATATTCTCTGAATATTTGCAGAAAAAAGTTCATTCTGATGGACAAGAGGACTCAATATCCGGTAAGATTTTTAAGCGGAAAACTCAGTGGCAGAATGCCTTCAACGATGTTATAAATTGCTCAAAGTAAATAATCTGATTTTATTTCTGGAAGGAATAATGATTACCGATATAAATTCAAAATGTGCAGTAATACTATCCTTTATGGTAAACAATTGTGCACCTTAGTGATAGTGCAAGCATTATTAATGGTCAGCCAGCCACTATTTATATCTAGAGCATAGCTAGTGCAAAGTCATCCTATATAATTTAATTTTGGGTTTTTAGCAATATGTTTATCTTGTAGTCTTTTCTCCTTTATCAAGTTTATAGAAAAAGTAAACACAGATTTCCATCAGTTTCTCCTTTTTTCAAGCTTGACTTACTTGGCATCCTTGGCAGTGACATCATGTTAAAGGCTTGGTGGTAGAGTTTCTTTGGAAGCTGCAGAAGAACTTTATTTAGGTGGTCCTCGGCTTACAACCACAATTTAGATAAAAAATTCCATTGCAAAATAAGGTGCTTAGGTGAGTCATGCCAATTTTATAATCTTTTTACCATAGCTGTTAAGTGAATCCCTGTAGTTGTTAACGGAATCAGCTGTGGTTCTTAAGCGAATCTGGCTCCTCTCATTGACCTTATCAGAAGTTGGCTGGAAGGTTGCAATTGGCAATCACATGACCTTGAGGCTGGCAATCATTTACATGCATGCAAGTTGGCAAGTGTCCAAATTTTGATCACATGATCTTTGGGATGCAACAATTGTTGTAAGTGTGAGGACTGGTTGTAAGTCACTTTTTAGTGCCATCACTAAAATAGTGATTATAAATTGAAGATTACCGGGTGTATTACACAACCCCTTTTGGAGCAATTTTCCAAATGAAGTACCTCTAGTATTGCTTTATGAGGACAAGAGTTAGTCGAGACATTCTAGATTAGGGGTGCCAAATTCAATTTCATTGAGGGCCACATCAGGGTTGTGTTCAACCTCAGGGGGACAGGGTGTACGTGGCCAGGGTGGGTGTGGCCAGCTTGACGTCACTCGTGTTGGGGGCACCTGCGGTGGCTTGAGCGTACTGCCAGTGAAAACGGGCTCCCGAGCTCCCTTTTTAGCTACGACAGCTTCCTGAATTCCTCTGTCAGCTTAAATGGAGCTCAGGAGGGCCGCATGCGGCCCTTGCGAGCTCCGTTTTCATTGGCAGAGGCACTGTGGGCCAGCCCTTTGCTGTGTCCAAGGTGGCCCCGCAGGCCAGATCTAAGTACCCTGCAAGCCAAATCTGGCCCCCAGGCCTTGAGTTTGACACCCCTGTTCTGGATTATCTATTATTTTAATCTGCATCTAGCAGCGAACAATTAGACTGCACATGCTCCTGGGGAGCTTTCCCAGTGGAAAACAGGAAGCTTATTTATATCAAGTTTGAAAGATCACGAAGCAGGAATAAAATACAACTGATGAAAGTCTTTTTAACATGCTTACATTACACTTGGATATACCGGTAAATTCTAAGTCCCTTGTGCACGCTTTCACTGAAAATTGCAAAATGTAATATTCAGAATGAAAAGCTGTTTATTATCTATAGATCTGTAAGGATGTCTGAATACAGATATGTGTATGTTTTGATAGTACGATATCACCAAGATTGCATTTAACCCCTACGTGGAAAGAAATGGGGGGAAAAGACTGCCATGGTTATTCTCCCTATTTTAATTATCATTTGTAGTGTGTGTATGTGTGTGACGTCCTGTGAACAACATTTTTTTTGACAATGTGTCATCAGAAATAAAGACCTTTGCCCTTTTAATATCAGCAGAAGTTTTTAGGCCTTTCTGTCATATTTTTACAGGTCAGGTACCAAATCTAACAAGAACTTTTTGTTTTTACCACCACCTTGATTCCTGTTCTGATGGAGTAACTATATCCATGGGGGTTGTAGAGCTATTCCTTGATGGGGTGCTGGGAGGAAACATATCTATGAAAACATTGAGAGATTTTGTCCACAAAAGAAATTGGAAGGGAGAATTGTGAAGGAACAAAACATTTATGGAATATATATATATATATATTCCATATACATAATGCCATGGTAAGATGATGACTTTATATTTATGATACTTTAAAAGCCTTAACAATTACGTGCTTGCATATGTTTTGGGCAAAAGCCTGATTTTTAGTTAGAGCATCAATAAAGATCTTGAGTTCCATAGTTCATAGAGTTATATAGTAAAAATTCTTCCTAGGACTGTAATATTTCAAACTGTTGGTAGCTAAATTACATATATGAATATTCCTTTTTGATACCTGTTTAGTCTAGATTAAACTATTTTCCCTGATGTGCTGGACTTTTGTCTCTATGCAGGCAGTATATTATCCCATTACTTATCATTCTATAACTCTTTGTTTTTATTGACTATAAATTGTTGTAATGTGATTTTTCCCCCTAACTTTGCTTCACAGTGCATTCAGTGCAACAGTTTCTAAAGAGGTTGAATTAGCATTATACTGCACCTGAATCTGTGAGGTAACACAGTAAAGCAGTCAGTTTGTCTCATAGAAATTTTTGTGGTGTTAATTTTTGTGTGATTAGAGAAATTGTCTTTCAATCCCCCCCCCTCCCCAAATCTTGTGAACTCAGAGCTGCAGACATCCCCTCTACAATTTGTCATATTTGATACTGGTTCTTTGGTCCTGTTGCCCAGGAACATTTCTTAAGTACTTGCTTGATTTTGACGTTTGGATCTAGATTGGAATAGTTCTCTTATCTCTTCTACTACTTCTCTATTAGCTTTATTGGCAGTTAATTTATATATTCTTACAAATTGATATTTTACAGCATTCTGCTGTTTTAATATTTGTATTACATTTTACTGTGAAGAACAGCATATGAATACTCAAGAAGAGGCCCTGGCTCTATGTCTGTATACAATGCTCTGCATTTTTAATTTTTGGCTCTGAAGGCTGGAGGTTCTAAAATTGTAGCTCAGAAAAATCTAGCAGGAAAGAGCTCCAATAATGGCTTTGCTATAAATTGTCTTGTCTAGATGAGTTTATATCACATTTTTTGAAGTACTGATTAAAAGTTTTAAAAAATTCACATAGTTGAGAATGATCGTTATTAACCATGGGAGTATTAAATAATGAGAATTATGCTTACATGTTTCCTTACTCCTTCTCTATTATATGATAGGAAAAAATCTGGATTGTTAAACCACAGCTTCTTGTTACATTAAAGTAGGAACTGCAGCTTGATTTCTGATTATAAGTAGAGGCAGAAACCAGAAAGATCTGTTTCTCAATACATATATAATGGGAAATTAAGGTTTAATAAAATCTTGCAGTTTCTAATCCTGGTACATAAGAGATGAAAGAGAATGCATAGAAAATAATAATGATTTTATTCAGAAATGTTCAATGATATTTTCTGCTATTAAATCCTAACAATATATTTTTGTCTAAGAAATATGTTCAAAGTTTTAGTATATTTTTACAGCATTATCAATTTAATAGATAGGTATAATGTATGCAAGGTTAGCTTTAATGGGATTTTTTTTTAGTATAGATGGAATGCTGAACTGTTCTTGTCCCACTTAGGCACTCCCATGTTGTCAATTCTGGAGATGTATGTGCATTTTTTATGATTCATTGTTATATAGAACAATGTAAACTTAAAAAGTACCCACCTATTATTATTTTTCTTCTCTCAAATGTTGGTTAATGCATAGAGACGTATAGAGCTACTCATTACAAACATCCAACTGTCCAGTAGTCTATGCTATTAACTTTACAGTTCCATATTGTCGTCTGATATCACCATTGCTTTATTCCCCACATGAAATGGATTGTATCAGGGTGAAAATGAAGTTATGCGCTTTTGAACTTCAGATTGATATAGTGTTCACTGAGGTAGAATCTGTTGCCATTATGTGCTTGGTATGGTTAAGTTGCAACATTTTTTAAAATTACTAATATGCTAATTTGAAAATGAAAGTCCACATTGATGCTTGCAGAACTTGCCAGTGGAGAAGAGATTCCTATATGATTCATAGGCGTAGAGGGGAACAATCTCATTTTTTCCAGTGTGTATTGTGCTGGATTGTGAATATCCCCTCAGTTCTCAATGGAACTGAAGGCCCCATCATTAAAGCTGCCAATGTAACTGATATTTAACTTGCCGCCATGTGGCATTCTTATTGCAGGTTAGAAATTAAATGGATAGGAAGATTCATTTTGTGTTATGGCGACGGAGGTATTGCCCAAGATATGTGAGAAACTGTTTTTTTATACATTGATGCTTACTATCCTGTGGTTATGTATGTTCTGAATCCTTCAGAATTATGAGTCTAATTTGTTTATTCTATAAAATTGTGGTAAAAATATTCAGAAAAAGCAGTAACACTTAGAACTGGGCTGCGTTGTGTGATATATGTGTTGTGTTTTGGAGTTCTTGAGAACAACTTCGTACAGTGCCTGTATAAGAAGACTAGAATGCATAGGGATAGCTGGAAAGTGTCCTTTTAATTATTGTCTTTGTTTTTAGATTGTCTCCATTTGTTTTTCAGTCTTAATCCACTCAGGAAAAGTATTTTCAGCTTTTCAAAGCAATATGAAAATGCTTTCAGCAGAAACTGTTGTAGCTGTTTTTGCTGCCTCTGAACTTTATAGTAGTTTAAACTCTGTCACAATTGGATTTGCAGAACTACAACTATTTTTAAATGAAAAAAAAATAGTTTTAGTTACACCTAACGTGTATACATGTAATATTTCATGATATAAACTGTTTAGCTTTTGCTTAATAGCTTGTGGTGGAACTAATAAACTAATTTACCATGTTGTTTCTTGCATGACTGAAGTCGCTGATTCAGTTTCTTTTAAAGCTGAGGAGAAAAAATAGATAATGTGGCCAGAGTTCCACTAAATAAAGTGTTAATGTTTTGCATTGTATGGACCACAGAAACTGTCATTAAAAACACTGTGGCTTATTAAATTGAGTGAACTGCCATCATCTATGGACCGCATCTTCTGCACCAGAATGTTTCATGTGAAAAACAGGATCAGACTGAAATTATAAAGCATATCCTGCAAAAAACAGTTTAAAAGTTTGTCTTTCAGGACAAACAATAAATGATACATACCCAGGGTTGTGGTTGCTTGACTTCATGCAATTTCAATTGACTTGACTAATACTTAGTCCTGTAACGCAAAGTCATGGCAATGGAGAGTTTGATCCTATTGGAAGTTCGTAGTTTCCAAACATTGCTTTGCAGATTGGGGAATGAGATATCTGAATTGAGAGAACTGATAAGGCATTCTGTGGGTGTTGTATGTCTGCTCACACTTCATAAGATGTGGTTTTTGACTCAGTGTTCCTTCCTTGGATGCTAGATTCAGCACAGAAATTCCGACCTTCATTAAATCAGACCATTTACCTGTGAATTGGAGATCTGTAACTTAAAGTCAGGAAACATGCTATAAATTAACATTAAAGCAGAGTTCCGTGGTTCTGTTGTCTTACACATTTGAACCCATTTGTTTATTTTAGTTTCCTATTATTATGTGACATTAATGTTGCTAATTAAAAAGAAAAACTTTTTTTCCAAATATGGAACAACTCTACCTCTCTTTCTCCATGTACCACCTATCTCATATTAGAAGATGACCTTAGCATTTGGATAGGAGTGCAAAGGAGAAGACACTTGTCCAGATACAGTGGCACCAGATAAAGCTGTACATTGCTTTAAAGCTAAAATACCAGTTTGATTTTGAAATAGTTCAGTGAAGACCAATGACAAAATATTCACGACTGTTAATCAAGACATATAAGAATAATCATAAAATCCTTTGTGGCCTAATTTAAATTTACAGTTCTATTCTTAAATTAGCCCATATAAAATGTATTGCAATAATATAAAGTTATGGAAATGTGGACAAGAGCCAAATTATATTTATTTAGATATGAGCACATATGTATTATCAGTTTCCAAAGAGAAAGCCAAACTGAGAAACTTTAGAGGAAAATTCTTCCATACTAGATTGGATGTAATGCATTTGATAGCCATTATTTGTATAGTTTATTTGAAGTGATTATTTTGTTTATTGGTTTGCCAATAAATAGTTATTGTTAGATGGAAACTGTAGAATAATAGATTCGGATAGGTGTCTATAGGTTATCAGCTCCATGTTTAAATGGAGGACAACAGAGATAGGTAAGTTAAGAGTTGAGTCTTACCTATATTAGGGATATCTCAATCCATAACTCAGATAATCTCTCCCTGTGGTTTTATATAAAACTTAAACATTAAAGAAGATAAAAGATGCTTTCTAAAACTCATTGTTTAGCTATGTAGAGGCATAGCAAAACTCTTCCTTTATCACTTTCTTAAGCCAATCATCCAAGTGCTACAGTGATTATGTTTCTGTGATACCATCAAGTTGTAACCTAGATGAACTGCCCAGAAACATACTAAAGTTGATGGTGTTGAAAGTCTTATCAGAAGTGCAGAGCCTTGTTCTTTCCATTCAAATAATCTTGCCAGTTGATCAGTCCAGTTCAGTTTTGAAACCTGATTAAAATGAGGCTAGAAAAGCAATTTCATCCAAGATTGTATGTAGTTCCCTGGTGACTTTTTTTTACAAGCACCTTGCCCATTCATTAGCCCATATATGAGCTCTTGAATGTAAGAGGATTATGCTGGATCAGACTAGAATCTTGTCAGATCCATTGTTGTTGATATACATAACTTCTGATACTGGAAGGAATATTGTATAACCAAGTGAGTGGTAGGTATGAATTGTATTATTCCTCTTGAATTTATATAATCCAGTCTGAAAACTCTCCTTATTTATATATGTTTGCTACATATCAGATAATCTTTTTGTAGAAATAATTCCTCTGATCAGTAGTAGGAATCTGTAGATACAGGAAATAGAATTTAACTTATTTCTTGCAATAGATTTAGTTTTTCTAGTTGACATAGTATTGGTTTATTTTGGAGTTTTATAAAGAGGGATTTAGATTGGGTGGATTTTTAACATTTGAAGATATCAGCAATTTACTGCTGAGTTACAACTTCGTATATTTTGACAGTTTATCAGTAAAGGGTGAAAGTTGAATAATTTTAGGAGCAATTATCTGAGGCTTATTTCATTCCCACAACACAAGGAAGAATTTGAATTGGGGAAACTAATTTGTAGCTACAAGTAGTTGTACAGTAGATCTTCCTCTTCTTAAATTCTGTGATTCTTACTTTCATAATACTTATCATTAGATTTATACCCATCTGCCTGTTTATGTAAGCATTATGTAAGGCTTAGAATAATTAAAAATCTAATTAGAATTTAAGATATGATACCTAGATTTCTCACTTCAAAAAAAATATAAATCTAAAAAATAACCATCAATAAAATACATCCTCAGGGTTAGAAACTAGAAGCCCAGTTTAAGGGCTATTAAAACCTGAAGCAATATTAAAGACTGAATCTTATCCCCTGAAGAAATTATGGCTATAGTAGTAGGATTCATAATCACTGGTTGCATCTGCAACCTTGTTATTTCAACTGCCTGGTGTGGTTCATTGCTACTTGTTCTCCCATCTGATATTTGAGGGTGCTGGACAACAGCCACTCTATAGGGATTGGGCCCTTATTCAGTTTAGAAAATGTTACAAGGAATACACTGTTCTATTAATATGTCCCCCCTTTCCTCATCTGAAAATAATTCCAGATTTTTGTAGTGGTTCAGGGTATTTTTCCAGGCACTCATCTAATTGTAACCCTAAATATATGGTATAAAATTATATTTTATATACAAAATTGTATTATATATTAAACGTGGGGAAATCAGTTATGACTTGGTTCTGTGCTAAACAAAGACAGCAGAAATCTCTTT
Organism: Sibynophis collaris; assembly: GCA_036250565.1. Classification (NCBI taxonomy): domain Eukaryota; kingdom Metazoa; phylum Chordata; class Lepidosauria; order Squamata; family Sibynophiidae; genus Sibynophis; species Sibynophis collaris. The sequence continues at coordinate 186,429 of JANHFK010007952.1, read as the reverse complement.
GTCTGTGAGTGATTAAGCCATTAGCTGTAGCTAATATTTGAGATGATGGCTTAAAAATAAATGAATATACTTGACTGTCTCTCTAAATGGTGGAGCAGTATGTTTTAATTTGCCAATGAACTCTTTCACTCAATGTGACCATATGTGAAGACTTAGGAAGGGAAAAACAGTTGCTGGCTCTGAACTGAATATCCCATGGAGTAATTTATCCAAGTGCTGGCAGCATCTTGTAGAAGCTATGAGTAAAGGAAGTTAGATAAAATATGTACAAACTGACTGCCTTTGTCATCTTTCACTATTGAATTAAGGTTATTGTAAATGAACATTCCTGTTTGATTAGCTGAGAAGTAGTTTAGAATGTTTGTCTCTCTCTGCAAATGTAAACATATATATTAAGATGGGAAGCAAGGCATCTCCTGTACTTTTGTTTCTGGGTTTTTTTCCATTCAGCTAGAATTTCCTGAGTGTTACTGGGTACTTCTCTAACTTTACAAAGTTTCAGTGGTATGTTTCAACAGCAGGAAGCACTAGAAACATAATATGTGTAAGGGGTTTTATTTCATTGATTTTCTACCCCTCGTAAATTAATTTTTTCTGTGATATGTTCTCTTTTCTGATTAATTAGGTTGTGAAGAGAAATTATCTCTATTCAATGGTAAAACTCTGGTCCAAGCTGAAAGCTTGTACTGTGCATGAGGACATAATGTCAGGAGAAATATTATTTTAAAAATAATTCTCTTTATAAAAGCTTCTTAAAAGAAACTGTTTTCCTTTTCTGATGCCACCATCTCCCCCCCCCCTAATTAAACGGTTTGAATTTGCACGTTAACCGCTTGGCGTTTCCTCCGTGTCTCAGATGATTAGAAAGGGATATTCATTTATGCCTTTTAAACGCCACCCCGATTAAAATCAGAGAGATTTTTTTCCTTCATCAAAATCTAACATCCTTGAAAAATTAATTTGATGCCTCTTGTTATCAATTAATTGAATCTCGTTGGGAAGGAAGCTTGTTCAGCGGGTGGTTAGAGCTGGTCCTTCTGTTCTTAGCTGTTTTTTTTTACATACTCTTTTTTTCTCTTTTCTACCACTTCTTCCAAACAGTGTGGCATTGTACAACTTCATTATTATTTTACTCTTCTTATACAATGAAGGAATAAAATTTGAGTCTCTACCATCTCCCTCCCTTTTCTGGAGTTTCTTCATATAAAAGGAAAATATTTCCTCTATATCCAAAGGAAAAAAACATTAATTTTTAGCACTTTCTTGCTACTAAAGGTGGGTCTTCATTTGCTTTCAAAAGGTGAAATTAGATATTTCATTTGAATCTCTATTCATTTAAAAATGTACTGTACCTTCTCTTAAACTTATGCCTTTTCTTTACCAAAGTAGTTTTTAAAACATGGATTCTTTCCACAATATGAATAGACTTTCAGCTTGAAGCGTAAATAACTCTTTGTCCCATTTTCATTGTCTTAGACAAAAAGCTTAAATACAAAACACAAGTTTGTATTTAAGCTTTTTATCTATGTTTTAGGCAATTTAAAAATATTTTAAAGAAATAATATATATATTATTATTAATATATATTGTATTATTATCTAAATTTTTGACCTCTCTTCCCATATTACACTAAAAGCATGGTTTAATTATTTATCCAAATGTATAGCACTATACTTAATAATAGGTAATCCAGAGTAGGATGTTTTATTTATTTATATTCCACCTTTATCATTATTTCAAATAACTCAAAGTGATGAGAAAATTTTGCCTCAAACAGAAAGGTAGGAGTACTGAATGATCTATAGTCCATCTATTTCCTCCTCCTCCTCTTCCTCCACTTTCAAATTAACATAAAAGTTATCCTGAAAGATTAAAATCCCGTATGTTCTATTTAAAATTAATATTTTTATTCTATGTTTTATTACCTGGTTCCCTGGGGTAACTTGATTAAAAGCATTTTTAAATTACAAACGGGTTTTAACTGCATCTATACACACACACATGTACGTTGGTATGTACGTACGTACGTACATATGTATGTATGAATGTATGTATATATTCTCATACATGGATGAAAATGAATGCTAATGATAGAACATTATGTAAAGCAATTGTGGAATGACAGCCAGAACTGTTGCAGAGATAAATTTACCAACGATTCTACATAAGAAAAATAGCACTGTTTTCCTTAGTTAGTTTTTGCTGTTACTTAATTTATTTTTGAAAAATGGATCTTTTTTCTAATTCTCGATAATGCTAATGAAAAGTAGAGCTTCAGAGTTTTTTCTAGGAAAACCATGTACAAAATGTGGAGAATAAGAGTATAAGAAAAACTTTCCTATTTTCAATGGAGGAGGAGTATCTAGATAGACTTCATGGACAACAGTATCCACGTACTTAGGAAATTGGCGCTAGCTATTTTGAAATAGGTTTTCTTAAGGGCAAGTTACATATTATTTCATCCAACCCCATACTTTATAGATTAAATCCCATGCATGTGAATTTGAATGGGGGTATTTTGTATTAAGTGCACTCAAGTTAACATGAAGCTGGCATAATACTTACATACTGTAATTTGTGTAATAGTAGATGCAAAGCCTCTTTCAGAATGGGGATGGGAGACTATTGTTGGTCAATGAATGTCCTTCATTATAGGCAGAAGTAACATTGTTAATATTTGCAAGGACAGAAGGGTGTGGAGAAATACAGTGAATGATGCTGATCTAAACTGGATAAAGCTCATTCTTTTTCTTAAAACCCCCTTCCCTT
>JANHFK010007952.1:88682-103858 GCA_036250565.1 Sibynophis collaris | reverse complement strand
TTTGCTTTCCTGCTTGCAGCACAATTCCTGCAGGGGCTGCCCCTTCTCATTTTGATGCCTTTTTGCTAAAAGTCCTGATGATTCATTGGAAAGGAATTCAGCCCAAATCAAAAGTGAATGAACTCGTCTGGATATAGGCACAATCCGTAATGATGAATTCTATTTTGTTCTTCAGAAAGCTACTATCCAAATGCTTCCAAAATGAAATGATAGACAAATTTAATGTTTGGGGCTTTGAGTATGTCACGTGTTAATACTACCAGTTCTTGATTCTCTGAGGCCCTCTTCAGACTGAAGCTGCTGTGGGTCTCTTTGGCTTCTTAAGCACTCTTAGCTGCTCTGCTCATTAGAATATACATAATCCATGAGAAGAGGATAGGAAGAAAAGAATTGTGACAGAGAAGGAGGGTGTGTGACTTCGTTTTTGTCAAAAAAGTATTGTCTGTTACAGTGTTGCTGATAAAATAAATATTAAAAACCTGTTTCTGATGGTGCTTATAAAATAAACCCTGCTAATGTAGACTTGTGAATATTTTGGCAGTGGCTATTACAACAGAGGGCCAGATTTCAGGGATAAAGTTTAAATGAAGAAGCTGGGCCATTGGAAGCAGCAGCAAAGGCTACCCATGCATCAGGGATGAATTAATTATAGCAAAAAAGTGACGGAATAGCAGTGTTACAATCCTTGTTTTTTATAACATAACTAACTATATAGGCTTAGTGTATGCATCACAGCCCCATTGCACAGTACTAACAAGAAAATGGACCACAATGGAAAAGTAAATACCTGCGATTATCTTTGTAGCAACATTTTTATGCTTACATATACATTGTATTAGCCCTACAACAATATGGACAATTTTATTAAAAAGTTAGTTATGAAATGGCTACAAAACAAAAATACATATATAGTGTATAGATTATACTCAAAGATTGTTCAAATGATTTATAATATTTTGCATGCTACCCACCCCTTTAATGGCTCAAGACAATTTACAGGAGTCAAATATTCAGTGCCAGCGGCAAGCACACTTTGCTTTCCATATGCTTTCACCTGATTGCAATACTCCAATGTATGCTGTATGTTGTAACAAGTTTAAAGCAATTAAATAATAGGGGTAGATAAAAATGGGGAAAATTGTTTGGAATCTTTAATTAAAACTTCATTATCCCTGCATCATTAATATCTAGCACATCTATATACTTGATTGCTTCCATATGTAATTCAAGGTGGCATAACTAGGATTCTCATGTATGAGAGTGATATAGTGTATCAAATCAATTAATATTGAATGTTCCCTTTTATTTTGTAAGCTCCAGATCTCATGTATTCTCATTTCCAGAATATGTGCGGCCCAGGCAGTGCTGAATTTCTGCACAAAAAGGAGCTTTCTTGCCTTTAAAAGCCTCGTGGGAGACTGCTTGTATGAACAAGCTTTTGGCATTCATAGGAATTTAATCTATATATGTTTAAGGTAGATAGCTTCTGCTGACATATAGGATGTTTTGTCTCTTATAACAATTCAAATAACAGATTTAATAGAAAGGCTCATTTGAGAGAGAGAAATAGAGAGAGAGAGAGAGAGAGTCAGCGTTTTCAGTGTTCCGCCAAGCAAGCTCGCTGTCTTCTCTTCCGCCACCCTCCCTTCGTTTCTGCCGCTCTGATAGATCAAAGGCTTTCAGTCTTGGTTATATGCTGTGTAGCCACGGAGGATAAGAGATCAGAACTGTGAGCTGTGCTAGCTATAGCTAAAGCTGACATCGGGCTGCTTATGCAAGACCTGAGGAAAAAAAATAAGAAGGCCTGTGCTTTGGGAATGAAAATGTGTTTTAATTTCTTTCTTTTGTTTTCCAGCAGCCATTAGGGAATAAGCAGCTGGCATTCCAACAACAGCTCCTGCAGATGCAGCAGCTGCAGCAGCAGCACCTGTTAAACCTCCAGCGACAAGGGTTGGTCAGTTTACAGCCAGGACAAGGCACCGTTCCTCTGCAGACCCTGCCACAAGGTAATGCACATAAGCCTCCTTGTTCTTTAATTGCTGTAGGGAGAATCCACCCAGCCATTGCGGCAATTATCTTTGCCAGTTGGTTTTCAGCTAATTTTAAAAGCTGCCTGTTGTCCATGTTCTTGAGGCCTGATGCTTGCTACACTTTTACGTTTTGCTGTCAAACAGCCGTCGATAAAAGCATTATTAGATTGCAGTGCAGTGGGCATCTAATTCAGGAACAGTTCAAGGACTATCTGAAGATGTGCTACTGATAGTAATGGGAGAGAACTAGGCCTAATGCACCTTTCATGAAAAATGGTCACTGGCAAGTAGTACCAGCTCCTCCTGGGTGCTGCTGCTACTACTTTTTCTATAGAAAAAGAGAATGTGTATGTAATAATATTGTTTTATTCCACAGACCTTATGTCTTCTCTATCAGAAACACTGTTTTTAAGGGAAGCAGCAGAATCTGGGCTGAAATCATGCTAAATATCTGAGTTCCAAAGATAATAATATGTAATAGGGAAGGATGGACAAGATGGGAGTGAAAGCACTGTTTGGGTTTTCTGATAAATGGTTATTGTTAGCAGCATGTACCTGAAAGCTATTTTCTTATGCCTTTCTCCAACCCACGTACATGCACCACCTATCAACTTCTGTCAAATTCATGATTAAGGAAATTTGAGATGGAAAGTCAGTAAAATCCATGTAAACCATTGAAATTACAATCTGACATTCTGAAGCCGCCCTAGTTACAGGAAGGAAAGAAGTAGCAACAGCATGTCAATATGGAATGAACAATTAATTCTTAATTTAACCCCTGAAAGTTAATTTATCTACTAAGGACACACGTTTCATCTATCAACCTGAAAGGCATTTAGATACTGCTGGACAACAGATAACTGAACTAATGTTCAGTGGCCATGTTTCTTTTATTAAAGCTCCAAGGATAGCTACCAATAAATTTCATAAATAGATTGACTCAATTTGGACATCCATCTCGATAATGCAAAACCACCCAAATGAACTGCAAAAAGACTTAAGATGTTTAACAATCACGATCCATTCTCCTTCTGTGGCATGTTCATGTGGAGTTTGCAATCAATTTTCTCTTATAATTTCATTTAATGCAGTTTAGGCATTTCTCTGGATTCTAACTTGTTGGATAAATTGATGCAACAAGATAAATAACGGTTTGTGGGTTTGATGAAATGACAAAAAAAGGAGTCAATTTAATTTGGAAAAAAAAGTTTCTGAATACTTCTTTTCATCCATATGAATAGATCAGAGAAGGAAGCATGCAACCTCCTCACCCAACCTGCACTATCTTCTTTTCATCACTTTAAACTATGCTTCATTGTGACCTAGGACTTACTTATTCTATCAAGGTATAACCTTATAGCATAAAGAGGTTTTCTCAGATATCTATAAAGCTAGCATCCCTATAAATATTCCCTATTTATCCTAGTAGACAAGAAACAAAATGCCTTTAATTAGGTATATCAAGTATACCTGTATATATGGGTTCTGAAGTTAGTCAAAAACCTTCAGATTAAAAATCGGAAAATAAATTTTAATATACAAGCTTGGTCCTAATTAGAAGTAAGAAAATCATAAATATAATCCAATATAATCGATGGTGTAGAATAAGTGTTAAACTTTTGGAAATTATCTCTCCAAAAGTGGGAGAAGTTGCATGTCAAAGATATTGAAGTGTGACATACTATACTAACTTTGAATCAGTTTGATAAATACCATGGACATCTATGATTACTTCTCCCTCAGCTAATTTAGAGTAAAAAAAACCAGGCTTGTCAATTAAACTAACAGAGGAAATGTTTAATCCTGTGGAGTTTTCCCCAATTTAAAATTTTCCTAAAACTTTGCTTTGTTTTACAAAAAAAAAATATCATAGTTACTTGTGTATTTTCTTCCATAAGGGCAAATGCAAAGTAAATGAGGGTGGATCAGAGGAATGGTCCCCCCTCAAATTCCTCAGTAGAAAAGAACTACTTTTAGTTCCTGAAAAATATATTACATAATTCTTCTATGGTCTTGTCATGTCAGAAAATGAGTTTTCTACCTCAAGGATCCTAAAATTTTAGTACATGTTATGCTTGGTATTTTATTTTATGCGAGGTCTTAGGCATGATCCTAAGCGCAATACAAGTGCACAGATACATTTATGTCCCTAGATGATAGCTATTTTAAAAATGCTACTTAAAAGCTATTTAAAGATGGCCCTAAACAGACAACAAAAGCCCAACTTTATAACATCTGTATTATCACATATTATTCCTTGAGAGTTCCACATTTTTAATTATTTTTCCTTTCTTTTTTGTTATTCTTGGTACCTGTGAATCACATGAAATCTCCATACTTGATCTTCGCCAAAAGGCTGAGAAGCAATGAATCACATGAAATCTCATGATTGTGTTCTGTCCCTAAAAATCTACTAACCTCTGATGGAGCAGAAAACCAAAACTGCTAGTTCAGCCCAGATACCAGCACTAGGCAAATTAAAACAACAATTTTACAAAACAAACAAATAAATCAATCAATAATTAGATTCACAAATGTATAGTTTATTCTGAATATTAGACTTGTATTTTCCTCTGGCATAATATACATAAAAGTAGTAGATTAGATGGAATTCATATTTCTTGATTTTACCCAGCATTGCTTAAAATCAAGAAATATGAATTCCATCTAATCTACCACTTTTACGTAAATTACTTAGCACTGATTATCTCTTAATATTTAAGTGATTTATAGTTTACATTTGTTTTTGCATGATGATTTGTCTTAAGAATTGAGATTCTTGTGGTACTTTCTTAAAGCAAATGACAGAGGATTGAAATAACGGCAGTATTGCTCTGAAATATGTTTACATATTTAAAAGGCTCAGATGCTGCAATTTAATAACAGAGAGTTTATATGTAAGGAATCGTTGGTACTCTCTGGGCTTGGTTGTTTTCTTGCAAACATTTTATTACCTAAACTAGGTAACATCATCAGTGCTAGCATGATGATGTTACCTAGTTTGGGTAATGAAATATTTGCAAAAAAACAACTAAGCTCAGAGAGCATCAAGGACCCTTCATGTCAACTCTGAGCTACAAATATTCTCCTTTATTAAGAGAATAATACCTATGTATTAGGCTGATATAAATTAATTCCTTTTTTGTCACTTAATTAAATTGGGGAGACCTTCACATTTGTAGAGTTGTTCTGAAGTTCTTATAAATAAATCTCTCTCCGTGTCCTCTCTCCCCCTCTTCCCCCTACAACACTTATGAAGCTGTATGTCCCTCAGACCTTCAGCAGCTGTGGAAAGAGGTTACTGCTACTCAACCTGTAGAAGAAAGCATCAAGCAAGAGGGACTTGACCTCAGCACCAACACCTTGAATTCTACCTCGTTTTCGGCTGCCAAGGTCTCTCCTCCAATTTCCCATCACCCTCTCCCCAATGGACAGAACGCCATGCTCGCACAAAGGAGGGACAGGTGAAGCTAATGAAACCTTATGTGAAAAGAATATGGATTTTATAAAAAACAGATTTAAACTCACTATAGAATTTCTGTATGTTAAAGTCTGCATGTATAATAGGACAAACCCTAAAACCTATTTTGGTCTCCTGCATCCAAATCTAAGGCACTAATGCTATTTGTCAAGTAATAGTCCCATAGAAAGCAGAACTCCAAGGCAGGTAAATTCCTCAAAGAACAGTTTTATTGGAGATATCATATTGGCACAAACTGGTGAATACCAACTCTGAAAGTTCCCGTGGTTTTCACCTGATTAAAAAGTGAAAGTTCCCCCTTTCCCCAAACAATCAAGTCACATCTAATCAAGGTGCTGGCCAGTTGCCTGGTTACTTTACCCCTCCTTCTCCAGCCACCTGTTGAAATGTCCTTGGTTCCCACAGAAAACTATTTTGTTTTGGCTCCAAAACGCTCAGATCTAACTATGTCCCTCTTCCCTATCCCTTCTTCGCATTGTGGCAACCCTGAAGCCTTCAAAATGGCCCCAGCCAGGTTCGCTTCAGTGTTGACACTATTTGCATATCAATTTGGTATAGTATCAGCAAATGGGTTTAGAATCAAATTCTGATTTTAACAGTTTAGGGTAGTAACCTAGCTAAAGAGTAGGGCCTCCTGAAGTCAGCTTTGGGATACTGATTCTATCCCATCAGTTGCCAAACAGGCCCTATAGCAATGTCTAGAAAGTAATAATTTTAATTTTTAAAAAATCTTGAGTATATATAACTATATGTAACTATATATATATATATATAGTTACAAAGGCTCATTTATTCAGTAAAATGGTATAGGTTCCTAAAGAAATGTGTGCAGCATCAGAACAGCAGAGGAGAACTCAAACTAAGTCATGATAGTGCTATGATTTGAATTCTCTGTACAAAATGGTATATAACCAGAAGCCTTTTTTTCTTTTGTAGAAATAAATATAATGCATAGAATGATAGTAGATGGGACAAAGGAAACAAGCTGTCAAGATACAAAGCAAAAACAGTCCAAAAGGAAACAAAATAAGCCAAAAACTGACAAAACAAGTCGTGATTATTTTGCTTATCTGCAAAGCTTATTCTGTCTTGTTCAGCAAACCATAGTATAAAAAGTTGTTACTATGCAATGTATGAACCTAGTCATGGTCAAATAAGGAAAGTTCTCCTTAAGGTCACTGAATGCAAAATGTAAAATTAATTAGCTACAGCGCTGTGGAGATAATTCTTTCCTTGCTAGCTCAAATGCTCTTTTGATTCATTACTACAAATATGGGCTGAATGTTTCAGTTTACAAGTAATCCTCATTCAGTGACCACAATTGAGTCTGGCAGCTCTGTCATTAAGTAAAGTGGTTGCTACGTGGACAGTTAAATCACTGTGACTATTTCCCTACCCTTTGGAAGGTTTACCCTTGAGCTGGGATAATTAGTAAAAAGGGAATTAATACTTATATTTACATTCATTGGAGAGGAAGGGATTACAAGAGAGTAAGCAGGCACACAATGGGGAATATACCAGCTGGGGCTGGGAGCTGCAAGAATTCACAGAGCTGCTTGTGCCACTGCATTTCTGTTGATGTGTATTCCCCATTGCTTACTCTCTTATAATCCCTTCCTGCCCAGTCTCTCCACTCTGTAAAGGGAGAACAAAAACGCATCAGGACAGGGGAGGCATAGGACAATGCATACTGATTGTAATAGCAATCATGTGACTGAGGAATATTGTGACGGTCATAAATGTGGGCATTGATCATAAAGTTATTTTTTCAATACCTTTGTAACTTTGAATGGTTACTAAATGAGGCAGTTAAGTGAGGTCTCCTTTATTACACAAGATTATCCATCCTGCCTACTAATCATCTTGTTTGCTAATGTCAGGGAAATGGTCAGAAGGGAAACTGTTACAGGTCTAGAATTTCCTACACTCCTAGATTTTGTGCACTCTAGCAGACAGCTAGGAATGTAAAGGTTTGAAATTATTTTTTGGGATTAGACTCATGGCAATGAGAGGAAGGCTGGTAGTTAGTAAATCTATCAACATCACATAGATTCAGAGTACATTGTGATGATGTTTTATATCAGTGCCTTCAGTCTAGGATGCAAGAACCATCTGGTAGTCCATTTAAGGTGAATGCGCAAAATATTTTTTTCTGTCTTTGGCATCTTGGTGTGTGCACATTTGGACGTGCCAAACAGATTCCTGGTTTTTGTTTTTGTTTTGCTGGAAAAAATGGAATTCTATTGCATTGAACCAAAAAATGGAATTCTATTGCATTCCTCATCGTTATATTCCATATCAGGATACATAATTGCAACTTTAATGTTAAAACCATTGCTTTAAAATTTGCACGGCCAAACCGGTGATCGTTTCTAAATGTATATAACCTGCATGCAGTAAAATATGAGCTGGATCACATTTCCTCCAGAAGACTCACATTTGCCATACCATCTATCGGATAAATCTAAGCTGAACCAAGATGAGCAAGTTCATTCTGCTAGCATACGTCTTGCCGATTATGTCTGAGCTACTTAAACAATAACTTGTCTTCACTCCTGTTTTGATCATGCAGATGAATGACTGCAGATCCAGCTGCTCAACATAGGGATTGCACCTTCTGCCAATTTGGAGAGCATATCAAATTCCTCTAAAATCCCCATGTAGATGTTTCTTTTGTTGACCAGTACAGATGCATTATATAATATATGCTTAGTCAAAAACTCAGAGATTATGAAAGGCTGGGAAAAATATCCCCTTTCCAACTTTATAGTTCCTAGTAGACAGAACAGAGAAGCCTTTAATGCTCCACAGTCATGTTTATTTTCTTTTTCTTTGTCCCCATTTGCAGCTCTTCTCATGAGGAGACTCCTGGCTCACATCCCCTGTATGGACATGGGGAGTGCAAATGGCCTGGATGTGAAACCCTCTGTGAAGACTTGGGACAGTTTATCAAGTAAGTGACCTGCTTCTGCTGCTATGCTCATTAGCTAAACTTATGCTTTGTTTTCATTCATCTGTATCCCAGTATAGAGCTAAATGTATAAACAAGAAACACCAGTAAATTATTGATCTTGGATCATGAGGATGGTTTCTCCTGTGTTGGACTTAGTTTAGTTTGGCATGTCAGAAGATAAAGGGCCCTTGATGCTCTCTGAGTTTGCTTATTTTCTTGCAGACGTTTCATTACCCAAACTAGGTAACGTCATCAGTGCTAGTAAGGAATGCCGTTTGCTGTCAGTTTATATTCTACAATATAGTAAAATATTCTAAATATTCTTGTATTCTATTCTAGAATATAAACTGACAGCAAATCGCACTGCTTACTAGCACTGATGATGTTACCTAGGTAATGAAACGTCTGCAAGAAAACAAGCAAGCTCAGAGATTATTACCAAGGACCCCTCGTTTCAACCCTGAGCTACAAATATTCTCCTTTATTGATATCAGAAGATAGTTTTGCTATCTTAAAAGAAGCACCTAGCAAGGTTTGACAATTAACCCCTTTTTGGAACTTGAAGCAGACCTATCTGCCATGGTTATATGTAGAAAAATTGATCACAGTATGTGTTCTCAAAATTCTCTGAAATGGAGGTAAGTCACTCTGCTCCTCACTTAGGAAATCTAGTTAGGTTCCCGTTATAGGCTTAATAGGGAGAATGTCGGAAGCTATGAGGCGCCATGGCTGTACACTAAGAAGTACAAAAGGGGTGTAGACAGGAGGAAAAGAAGCTGAGGGGGATCTACAGAAATGAGACCAGCAAAGTTTATAACTTGTCCATGTTAGGCAAAGGAAGGCAGGAAGGTGGGGGTGGAGGAGAGAACTAGAGAGAAACAGATGGCAGCACGGCAGCCTGCTGACACCGCTTGTGGGCTCTGTCACTGACTGATTAACTCTGCTGTCTAAGAGCCCTCTGCTAGCGTCAGGGTCAAACAAATTGTTTTCACGCTTCGTCAGAGGTTTACTTAATTAGTTCATTTGCAATTAGATCTCTTTGTAGCCAAGATTTTTAGCAAAGACATCAGATGAAACTGACGGGTTTTCTTTTCCTTGCCTCTTTGGGATTTTCCCCTCCCCTTCTTTGCTTTGTGACTACACATGCTCCCCCTCCCACATGCACAATATACCTCTGCTTGTTTTCAACCCCCCCCCCTCTTCCCACTCTACTGCCTTTTGAACAGAATGTTGGGGAGGGGGGTGGAAATGATGTTAAGAAGGCGGGAGATATTGGGAAGCACAGCCTGTGTGCCTAATCAGACAGTGTGTAATGTTATTCTGCAAACTGAGCATTTCAACAAATCTTCCTTTCACTAATGGAGGATCACTACAATAGTCAACAAGTGTCAACTGCAACGGACTTGGGTACTCCCTCTAAACTCCTCCCAGCATTTTGCATTTCAAAATGAGAAGGGCAAATGGAGAATTGTTTTCGTATAGATGTGTGTATTTTTACTCTGCCCCTCCAAAGTCTTCCCAAGATTAGAGAATGCTTCTCTTCATCTCAATCCTCACAAAAAGGATGTTTTGACATTGCTGTGATTCTCTAATACTGCACAGAATGTTGTTTAATAACTAAACCAAAAATCTTGGAATGAGATATAACGTATTTCATAGGCTGACACTAGGACAATTTTCACATAGAGCTTAATTTCCATTTCATCTTTAAGTTCAGCTTTGTTCTGGCTTTATTAATTTAGTATATCATTGACCTGAACTTCACCACAATTTTCTTCAGCCAGAGAAGTTTGTTTAGGAATCTACAGCAAAGAGTTTGTTGCTAAGAAATAGAAGAAAGGTGCCTCTTTTTTTAATCCATCCCACCAAGATGAAGAAATTTTTTAAAAAATAGAGAATGACTGTTATTCTGTTTAATGGGTTTGTAAACATGACATTGTGATTCTGTGATTCAGGATCTCCACCTATTCCTTTGATTGTCTTATCCCTATATAAACTATAAAAATCTGGGCTTGAATGTGTTGTGTATATATAATGCCATTAGAGAATTAGCTCTGAAAGAGGAAGTTCTGGAGACAAATCTCTGCTCAGTTTACTGGGCTTCTGAATCAAAGTTACTAATAGACTAGCTAAGAGTTATTTCCCCGTAGGACATCTTTCACAGTTTTCGTCATGATAAAATAGAAAAACCTAATGTTATCAGCAATTCAGAAGAAAAACAGAATGAAAATCTTATAAATAGGAAAATGTATAACATAGGCTGAATTGCAACTCTTAAACATAAAACATTAAAAGAAAAATGCACAAATGACTTCTGTTAATTAAGCACCGCACATTTCAAATCCTTGGGGAAAAAATGGGTATTTTCTATTTTTTAGACACCTCAACACAGAACATGCACTTGATGACCGGAGTACGGCTCAGTGTCGAGTTCAAATGCAAGTGGTACAGCAGCTGGAAATACAGGTCAGTATAAATGTATGCAATAAGATATATTTCATTCTATAAAACTTCCTAGTAGCTAGAGCCTTGAGTATCCTCTTACCTGATTTAAAGTTTACTTAAAAGCTATTTCCCAGATGGTTTTCACTTCCTTATTTGGCCACTGTAATTTTTGAATTGCATTCCGTGAACATGGAAGGTACAAATTGTATTCAATGGGCACAGTTGCCACAGTCACTATAGAACAGGTGTCATTGTTACAAGAAGGGCAGTTGCTATACCTTTTTTGAATACCACCTGCTTCACACCTCATTTTTCCACTCTACAATGCATATACCGCATGACGTGTTAGAGAACTGCTCACGTGGAGAGAAAAAGTCCCTTAGTGAAAAGCAGCTTAAGGTTTCATGATTTGCTTTGCTATAGCATGTTTGACATGCTTGTCAAATCAAGGTAGGCTGCTGTGGCTTTCAGAAGTTAATACAAAAGGAAGCAAAAACATAGTGGACTATTTGCTTGATATGTTGTATGTCTAACATAGAAAAAATGCAATTTACAGAGCAGAGGAAACTGATTTAATAGCCTGATTATTTGCACACCTCACATGTAGAAAGACTCTGAGATGTGTGAACCAACCACAAATAAAATCCAGTAGTGCTAGCTGAAATGTGCTTCTATGGCACTGAACTGATTTTCCACCATGTTCCCTCGTCTGAGTTTTATGTATGGTTCCAGAACTGAACTGATTTTATGATATGTCATATGAGTTTATAGATTCTTAATATGGGTAATGGATTTATCAAAACTACTTAGCTATGTTCAAAAAGCAGCAGCAGCAAAATTATCTTTCTTTTTGACTTGGGACTCTCTAGTAATGTAAAATTATGCTGATTTCCACATTCTCCCAAAAGTAATTGCCAATGAAGGGGAAATAATTTAAAAAACAAAGCAGGCAACACAATATCTTTATGTCACACATTTCATCTTTTGAATGTTGCCACTGCACAAGTAAGGACAAGTGGTGCCCTGGTACTGATCTGTATGGCAGTCATGTAACAACTATAACATTTATTTGAGGGCCATAAATTGTAAACAGTGACAGAAGGCTGTAACATTAACAGATTGAAAGTTAGCATCTCAAAGGGTGATGAGAGAAAGTGTCCATGTGGAGGTAACTATAAATGGTTGTTCAATGTATGGGATATGGTGAAACAGCATGTATTCTATGATATGTAACAGGGAATGCCCTTTGTTTTTAAACTTCTTTGCAGGCTCTGCCAGCACTGATACGTGCTTGATGAACTCCAGAGAGATGGAGCAGGAGTTCCTTTTTATCCATGTTGTTGCATGAATTATATATGAGCAAAATGGGGATGGGGATGAAAGCAGGAGCATTTCATGGGACATGACTCTGCAGCAACAGGATTAGTGACAGAGGAAAGAGACTGCCAGGGACATAGCCAATTATAACATAGTGGAAGCAGTCTCTGTTGAAAGTTAAATTAAATCAGTGGGTGCAAATGGGGTTGACTAGAAGAATGCATCATTTACGCCAAGTAAAACAGACAAAGAGCATTTAAAGAGCAGAGTTACATTTTTTTTATAGCCTTCAGTCAACTATGCGAATTTGTCCTATTCTCAAACAGACTTTCAAGCAATTACTGATCGTTATGTGGGAGACAATCCTTTTATGAGAGCAGAAAGTTGTGTGTGTGAAAAGAAGAACCTGCCATTGCTCCCTATTATAAAGTTTTCACTGCAGAGATCCTATAGCGCATCACAGGAATGGATCTGTCAGCTGTAATGAAAGCCACAATACTGTCAGGCCATCTTTATATCGGAACCTCTCAAGCCTTCAGCAAACTTGACACTGCATTTAATTCATGCCTTTTTAGCCCTCATCTTTTCTTCTGGGAAGGGATTCTGGAAAGGAGAAAAATGTCCCTTTCAGCAGGAACCCTGCAGTCTGCCTCAGGTCGAGGTAGAACCAAAGAAAAGTTTGAACATTTAGAAAATGAAGATGACAGTAAGATCCTACAGGTTCCACTGTTTTTACAGCATCCAGTCTCTCCAGTGCCATAGCACGAATTTCACCCTTCCCTGAGAAATAAAGTCTCTCACACAACATAAAGCATGCCACTTAAATAATATTGCAAATCTGGGGAGGTAGATAGACAGGTGAGTGATTAAGCTGAGAAAAACAAAAGCAAAGTGAACAGAAACAAGATAATAGAAACATGGACAAATGACAAATTAAGAGACAGCAAGCAAAAGAAAGCAAGAGCAGGTATTTGAGAGGAAAGGATATTAGAAAGATGGTTGATCTAATCTGGTGGCATTCCTTATGGGGCAGGGTGCTAATACCAGACACATGTAGAGAAAATAATCCAAGTTCTATTGGATGTGAAAAAGAAAAGCTGAGTGAAAAGTTATTTGTGGATGCTGAATTCTGTTTATGGATATAGTTTTATTTGCTTGTAATAGCCTGTCTCTGTACAGCCAAAACTAATTTCCTTACAGAAAATGCATCAGAGCTGAAAACCACACTTCCTGATCCTGACATCTATTTGTGAAAGACAATAATTTAGTGGCCTGGGAAATGTAATTCTCTTGCCAGAGTCATGATATTAAGGAATCAGAAAAGTTAGCAGTTTTTCCCTTTCAGGTATGTTCTAAAAGGCAGCAAGACAAGAGTTAAAGGAACAGCTTTGTAATGCCACATTACAGCATGTAAGAACAATTAGTCAAAATGAGAGGAAAGCATACATACTCTGAAACTGAACAGGCAAGCTAAAGTAGCTGGTTTTGGCTCTTGCTGATGGAAAGGGAGCCATTCTAGAGAATGGTTATCAAATGAACTTTTATCTTAGCCCTTTTTCTAAATAAATGAATTGACCATTGTAAGGGATGTTTCCTCCAAACAACTAACTTCCTGTTTGGTTCTCTCCACAGCTAGCTAAAGAAAGTGAACGTCTCCAGGCAATGATGGCCCATCTGCATATGAGACCTTCAGAGCCAAAACCCTTCAGTCAGCCTGTAAGTCTGGTCATTTCTGACACATATGCCCCAACTTCTCTTTATAATAGGATTTATTCTAAAAGATGATGTCATCATCTTAGGGGACTGATTCAGGGCTGAAAGCCAGTGCTGACTGTGACATTATTATTAAGCTCAAAGTGAAGGTACTGTTTCCAAGGAGCATGAAGATATTGTGGAAGACAAACGATTTTTGTTCCTACTGAAGATGCTAAATAAGATGTTACTGTTTTCTCAAGCAACTTGTTTGAATGCTTGAAGATTACTCTCCTCAGATGAAATCATAGAGGTCAGATGAGATTATAATAACTGACAGACCAATTAACAACAGTATCATAGTGATACTCTTGTTCTAATGGTTGCCTCCAAATCCTCTTAAGGATTCAGGCTTCATGGTTTCCTACAAGGTTGATCCAAAGGTTAGGTAAGCTCTTCCATGCAATAATTTGTCTCCATGTGACTCCATAAAGCATTGTAATGCTGCTGGCCGGCTGTATAAATAAAAATAATAGGTCCTTTGCTAGGTCTCCTTTAGGAGTGTTAATCTGTTCTTTCTATATACAGACAGAGTGAAGCTGTTTTGATACAGCATAGTTTACAAGTTGTGCCTAGTTAGCCAAAATCACTGATAATACGCCATTAATAGAAAAGAAAATGTCGTTCTTGAACTTAGAAAACCAAACAATAGAAAGAGTGCATTGCTGCTTAAGTGAGGGACTACCAGCAAGAGCTGAAAAGCTCTGTTATTTGAAAATGTGGAGACAGAAGACACAATCCTGATGTCATGACTGATACTAACAAGACCTAGGAAGTTACTTGTAGGGTGTGTCACTGCTCCTTCCTGATCTGTTGCCCATTTAAGTGTTTATCAACCATTCCATATGGCTACTAAGGAAAAGCCAGCTTGTGACACTGATGCCCTTAGACCACATCAGTCAGAAACCCTGCTAGAATAATTTGCATTGTTAACCCAAATATTTAATATTTTCCTTTTGCCATCTTGCTCTGCATTTTGCCCATATGGCATTTGGACCTTGTTACCACAGTCCATGAGAAGGAAGGCAACTGTAATCATAACTTGAGGAAGGAGTAAAGAAATATACTGCTACCACTGCCTCAGAATAATTTATTGGAAGATGTTTGTGTCCTATCTCTCTTGCCAAAAGCATCAAACAATATGGTTTATATCATGTAAAAATTGCAAAAAAATGTAAAAAATAGTGTAAATCAATCA
>JANHFK010007952.1:67988-82251 GCA_036250565.1 Sibynophis collaris | reverse complement strand
GTGATTCACTTAACAAGTGTGGCACGAAAGGTCGTAAAGTGGGGCAAAACTCACTTAACAAATGTCCCACTTAGCAACAGAAATTTTGGGCTTAATTGTGGTTGTAAGTTGAGAACTCTCTGTACGTGAAGCACTATATGGCCATGGTGAAGAAAAGGTTTCCAAAAAGAGTATGAAGAAGTACAGTATCCAGAGTCTCTTTGGATAATGAGGCCAATGGCATATACATTTAATAAATAAATAGTGATATTAGTGTGTATTAAATTTAACTGAATAACTTTGTTTTTCCACTGTAATTTCTTTGGCTTATATTTCCGACTCCTTTTCTGTGCTCTGTCTAATGTTGCTAACCACAAAATGGAAATGTGTGTTGGTTGGTTGGTTGTATATGTGTGTCTGTGCACTCCTGTGCATGTGCATGTGTACATGTTCTAAATGTAGAAGACAGGACTGAATTCGAAATTTTCCGTAGAAAAACAATAATATGTTTATGGCTGAACTAGGTTATATTTTATTTGTATTTTGAATGTGGGAATGATATTAAGAATTTTACAGAAGTTATATACAATTGCATGTCAATACATTCACTCTATGATTTAGTAACAGCATGGTTGAGTTTCCTTATTTCATTCCATGTTCCACAAAATCTGCACTAAAGATCTTAATATGTAAAGGTAAAGAGGAAGATTGTAAAGAATGTATTGTGCTATATAATGTACTTGGGTATTAGAGGTGACTTGACATGATACAGTGAAATAAGTAAAACGATATTTGAGTGACGTGTTAATCCTTTTCTTTTTTTGCTTCTACTATAATATGTGTGGAAGACAAAATTCTTATCTCCTCTTCAGTAAAATATATGGCGTATTCCATATCTTCCACAAGTAAGGTGATCCGTTCTTTAGCCATTACCCAAAGTGGAGAAAATAGATATCTGAGTCATTTTGTATCCATTATTATGTTGCTTCCAGTTAAGATGAAGGGGCTGTGAGACTGTCGGGACTGATGAATTCCACCTTCTTGAGCACAAGATATTCCTCTGCCTCTCTGGCTTTCTTTCTGAGCTGTGGGCTATAGCTTCTCTTGATGAGAATGTATAGTTCCTCAGCACAATAAACAGATAATTTAACATAAAATGTGTCAAAATGCATGGATGATTAAACAAGATTAGAGCATTAGGTTCCATCCTTCAGAACAATGTATTTTAGCTTCTGAGGTGGGGATAACGATGTGTGGGTTGGTGACAACAGCATGTGACCAGTCTGTTCCATTATAAGCCTGCAGAAATAGGTCTGCAGCTGCATGCATGTGGCTTCAGTACAAGAAAAGCAGAAGGGAAGTTCAAGATGCTGGAAATAGAAAATAAGGTTAATGATAACCTGGGGGGTTGGTATCTCACTGCATGTGGCAAATAGATGTTTCAGTCAACCTAGCTATCACTCAGGTTAGTTTCTCAGATAACAAGGAGTACTTGCCATAATACAGATGGCGTCCTAATAGGATAGTCGTGTGTGTGTGTGTTCACAAGAGAGAAACATGCAATACTCAACTCAAACTTAGCTTTCAATCCTGGGAGAGAAGTTAAACTTTACAATGCAAGTTAGTCTTACAATAGTTTCCAGTATCCAGGCTTTTATCCTGAACACACTCTTGAGGTTCTAATTAAGATCTGATAATTCGGTCTAGCTTGTCCTCCACTTGTAAAATAAAAAAAGAGGAAGTTATTGTTACAGTACTTATATACTTATATCACCATAGATCTTTGATGACAGCAGAGGGTTTGAGTCTGGCTATAACCATGTTTATGTATGGCTCGATTTCACCTTTGTAGTACCTCTTGGGAATTAAAAATGTATTACAACAAAGGCAGAATCTGCAAATTTTTGTGTGGAGAGCAATGGAAGATGTCCATAGCTCAATCATAGAGAACAAGAATTCACATAGAAGAGCTGTGGTCCATCATTGTAGATTATAGGGACTAGGACACTAAGTGGACCAAGTGTGTGTATGTGTGTGTTTCCCCTAAATCAAGCCAATTGTATCTAGTGTCTAGAAAAGTAACAGTAAAAATATAGTAAAAATAATAAAAATATTAGGTGCCAAAGCTTGTTTATATTTTAAAATCCAAAATGCCCTCTTTGTGGGTTTGTTTTTTCTGATTAATATTTTAGCAAAACCGTATTGTATATCCTTAAAATATGAAGTTTTTGTGCGTGTCTCTGTGTGTGTGTGTATTTTTCTTCATGTGAAATAGTACTCAATTTCCATTTTTAATTTGTATTTTGACCTGTTAATAACCTCTGTCTCTGAATCTATTTGCCCTTCCTTGCTTCAGTGATATCTGGAAATAGAAGAGACTAGTTCTCTTTGGGATGCAAAAAATGGGGGAGGGAGGGAGAAAAAAGAAAAGCAGAGGATTGTCTCCAGAGCAGAGGAGGGGTGTCATGTTCCTGCAGCTGGGCATCTTTGCCTTTCAGACAAAGCCCCGATAAGATTCCATCCTCCAGACATGACATAATTCTGCCAGTGTCACACTCAGGCCCCGATACAATCACTCCCTTAGACGGGAAGCCAGAGTTATTGTGTAGCCGTCAGACTTTGATAACGGCCAAGCAGAACTTGCTGCTTGTTAAGCAAACACAAGTCTGAGAGCAGCAAATTACTCTGAGAATGAAAAGGAGGTCATGGCATTAGGCTCTTGTGGGAAGTGAGTTGATTTGGATCAATCCAAGAGGGACCATGGAAATCTGAACTTGCCAGTGAAGTTTGTTGGAGAAGGCTGCTGCCCTCTAGTCCAACTCATGCTTTGAGAGGATCCATGAAATAACCCGTTAAGAGATTTCAAAGGGCAGGCAGAGTATAACCTCTTCTTACGATACTTCGTGTTTCCAGGGAAAAGCAATTTTGTTTGTACTAGTTAAAAATTACCGGACAAACTTGCTGCTTGAAGCATTCTTTTTGTTTATGGTGTGGAATGTTTGTGAACAGTTTTTCTTTTCAGAAGATGAATTGTAAGATTTCAGAAAAGAAAGGAAGAAATCATTTCCTACCTCCTTTCCTTCTCATGAATGTATGTATGATTCTAAGATTTATGCATGATTATTTTTAAGATTAAATATGAAACTGCCAAATACAGGACTGCAACTAACACAAAATCTTTACATAAACTTCTACCCTGTTTCCCCCAAAATAAGACATCCCTTGATAATAAGCCCAGTTGGGTTTTTGAGCACATGGCCAAGCACTTATTTCAGGGTTCAAATAAATATAAGATAGGGTCTTATTTTCGAGGAAACAAGATAAACATAATAATATCAGCATTCGCATATTGTTGCTTTTTGTTTCTATCTTTGGTGTGCATTTTGAGTCATTTTATTTCAGGAGCACATATAACATTCGAATTGCCGGTTACTCACTGTGTAGAACATGTTTTAGACAAGTTACATAATCACTATAATAGATTTTCTATATAGATAATCTTCACAACCACAACTGAGCCCAAAATCTGTTGTTAATAGAGACTGTTGTTAAGTGAGTACTGCTCCAATTTATAACCTTTGTTGCCACCATTGTTAAATTAGTAACAGAGTTGTTAAGTGAATCTGGCTTCCCTATTTACTTGCTTGTCAGAAAGTTGCAAAAGGTGACCCAGAACTCTGTAACCATCATAAATACATGCCAGATGCCAAGCATCTGAATTTTGATCACATGACTGTGGGGATGCTGAAACAGTTGTTTGAAAAACAGTCATATGTCACTTTTTTCAGTGTCATTGTAACTTTGGTCACTAAAGTTGCCAATTGTAAATCAAGGTCTACCTGTAAGTCAAGGACTACCTATAAAAAACTTGCCATGACCAATTCACCATGGCCAATTCGCTGCAGGACAATTCACCACAGGGCAAGAGTTATACTAATATCAAAGAAATGGTGGAATAAAATCATTAAAGAAAGTATGCAAAAGGAGCAACAAAATGAAATGTGAATGATAAAAATTAAAATAATGTTTAAATTATTTTAAATAATTAAGTTGAATTGTTGAATTGTCTGATGAGTTGACCAAGCAAGTTGGCCATGGCAAATTGATTGTGTTGGCCGCAGAGAGCTGGCCATGGCAAGTTGTCATGTAACAAAGGTATTCTGCCTGCATATAAAAGAACAGTCTTTCACCTTTGCAATCCTATTTCCTCATGTTTTTTTGCGACATGAAGATACCAAATCAAAAGCATGGCAAATTTCTCTATCCAAGTCTTCCATTATTTTCATGTATCTTTATTCAACTACACAGTTTTAACTGTGCCTTCAAGTTCAGTAGCCCATTTTTCTGTCTCTACCCCATAACACACACCCAAACCATGCATTAAACATGGATCTCAGATAGAGATATGAGATCTTTAACACATACAGATTGAACGGCCTCTGGACAGTTCAATTTGTAGCTCATTTTTCTTGTTTCCCTTCACAACAATGTACCTTTGTCCCTATGTCTGTGACCCATCTTTCTTCAGTCCCCATGTACAGAGTCTCTTTGTCCTCCTGCACCTCAGTGAATACAGGTAAAGCTTCCCCTTTACAGTAGTTCAGCAAAGGCCTTTGGTAACAAACTTAGGTTTTCAGATGAGCAGATGGCAGCATCTCATCTGGGCAGAGAAACTAAGCAAGGGGGGAATTAATACTCAAAACAGTACACTACCAGAAAAAACACCAGGGCTCTAAGCTAGGCTGAGAGGTTCAAAACTATCTCAGAGGTAAGCAATAGCAAATCACTTCCATGCTGTGGCCAAAAAAACTGTATAGTTATATCCATCCATGTAATCAAAGTCCAGCTTGGCTCAAGAGTTTTCAAACTTTACTAAACCTCATATGTCATTGGAATGTAAAGCTCAGCTTACCTCGTGGGCATATTAAAATTTCTGATACACATTTACATTTTAAAGCATGCCAAATGATTTGCTATATGCCATTTTAAGAATACAAAGCATATATCTGAAAAATGTGTAGAAAAGCTGCAAATTCTCCGTCAGCAGAGGGTTGGGAAAATACTGCTGTCAATTCCCTTATATGTTTCTGATTTGGGGTGGGGGAAAATAAATGAATTTGTGGTATGTCAGAAAAAGGAGTTGCACTTACTGTTGCAATTGGCTGGCTGGCTTTAGTTTTTGCAAGCCTGTCCTAATAGAAAGACTTCTGATTTAATTACGCAGGGAGTTCGACTTCTCTGAAAGCCCTGGATCTTGCTAGTCATCTGCATCTATACTTTCTTGTCCCATTTCTTTATTTGAGAAAATGAACCCTTCCTGTGGTTAAGCATTGTACAATATTGGGCTCATACAACAAATTGCTGAAAGCTGTAATATTGGGACTGACCACATCACAGAGCTTTACCCATAGATGGTAGCAGATGGTTAACCTATTCAAGTATAATATAGAGGCCTTAAAGAATTTTCATTTCTGCTTGTTCAAGAATTATATATTCTTGGTTGTTGAAATCTAGAAAACAATTATTAGCTGACACCTAGTCAATTCACCTGCCAGAGGAAGAATTTTTCCTACTATGTAATTATTTACAATACAACAAATTTTAGCTGTAATAGCTTATGTTATGCTATAATCATGTTCTGAAAACACCAGATATGAAAGTGCTTCAGGGAATACAACCGCTGTGAAATTCACAAGCAGCATGTGATGTCTTTAGCAATGATATCAGCTGTGTATAGCCTTGTGCTTTTATGTTTTGCTTATAGTTTCTGTTAACAAGAATTAAGAGTATTCTTACTGGCATTCCTATATGCTATATAGGCAGATGCAACAGTGTAGTACTTTTTCTGATGTTATTGCCATTTATTTTTTATGCTTTATGTATGTATGATATTAAAACAAATTTAAAATCCATTTTGTAGAATGAAATAATTTCAAATTATTGTAGGAATGAAAGAACAATTGTTGTTCCAAGTGATGTTGATTTAAAAATGGGAACTTAAGACTCTGTTTCACATCCATGCAATATTATTTAATAACTATATGGGAAATATTATTTACTATACCTTGTTAGTTCATCTGAATTTCAAACCAGCTTTTCAGGTCCCAAAGGTGCTTTTCCATAGACATTTAACTTTTGAGGTAAATCAGCCCAAGGTAAAAAGCCAAAAATAAGCAAGCTGCCCTATTGTGTCTCTTTTACACAAATCCATAAGATGTGCAATATATCCTTCATGAATGAATTGCATGAAAAAGATTCTACTTGATCGCTTCATTTGATTCATTTCAGTACTATCCAACTTTCCTTGTCATCCCATCCAAATATCCATATAAAAGTTGTATACATCTACTTGCAGGGCAGCCTTTGAACATTGACCTACAGACAGGGAAGTCTCAGTGTGTAGAAGCCTTAACTACATAGACCTTTCCATGTTTGAAATTGCTGCTGTTGTGTGAATTAAAGATTGTAGTAACAGAATTCTTAACAAATGAATTTAAACAACCTTGTTGCATACTGAATATATTTGAATTACTAATTTATGAAAAAGACATATTCAGTGGTAGGGAACTTATGGAACTCAAGATGATGCTTAACAACAGTTCCCAGCAGCTCAGCCAATTTTGAGTAATGTTGGGAATTGTG
Source organism: Sibynophis collaris (assembly GCA_036250565.1). Lineage (NCBI taxonomy): Eukaryota > Metazoa > Chordata > Lepidosauria > Squamata > Sibynophiidae > Sibynophis > Sibynophis collaris. The sequence goes on along the minus strand of JANHFK010007952.1, from coordinate 75,630 downwards.
AGTCACAACATTTGAGGAACACACGTTGTCCATTCCCATATTAGATAAGTATAGACATTCAGATAGAAGAGAATGTATGTAGCTCAGGAATGAACTATGGAGTTCTTAGTATCCTCTCACCTTGGTTGTTTACTTGCAGACATTTAATTACCCAATTAATATAGAAATAATAATACTCACCACATATATACAGTATCTCTTAGATCCTTTCCACCCTTTAATTAATAAATTAATTTTTTCTCTTATCCATAACGTATAAAAGAAGATACTGATACTTCAGTTCTCAAACTGTCAAGCTTAAAAGGAAAGGGGTAGAGTTATTATGCCATCCAGATTGACCTATCTGGATTTTATGTTGTAATACGTATGACTTAAGATTTATGTTATATGATTTAAGAATTAGGTTATAGAAAATAAATACTTTTAGAAAGCATGAATAAAATTCTTAAAATATGTGGTATCTAATTGTTCCACAAAAATATTCATCATCCACGTCAGGGGTATCAAACGCATGTCATCACAGTGGCGTCATGTGATGTATCATGATTTTTTCCCCCTTCGCTAAACCAGGTGTGGCTGTGGCCAGTGCATGATGCATCCGGCCCACAGGCTGTGAGTTTGACAGCCCTGATCCACATGATTTGCCATACCCTGTCTGCTAGTCTATAAGCTTCGATAGATTTTTAAAAATCTAATTGTTGGTCTTAACTGTATACAAATTATCACTTCATTTTTAAAATTTGAATGTGAGCGTGACTTACAGAGAAAAAGAGGTAATTTAAACTGTGTTCATTTTCCCCCTTGGTCTTAAAAATGAATAAACTCCCTGCCATATTTGATAGCTAAAAAGGATGGTTCATATCTAGAATCACTTAAGGATGATAAAGGCTAAAATGCACATAAACAGGGGGATTCCCTACCCCCACATATTTACAAAGGCATATATATGAGATTTTATGTTCCAAAGAAGAAATTTGCACACAGATGAGACAAATGTCCTTTGCCCATTTTTTGAAGATGGAAATTTTGGTGGGTTCTTAAGGGTCACAGTGATTATAGCATCTACTTTCATCTTCATTTTAATCACAAAAAAAGGAAAGTTAATGCCACTGAAAATTTTATTGTGACATTTGTCAAAGCAACCTAATTATGAGGCCCCAAAAATGAAGGCTGGGGACCATATGTAACCTTTGAGTAGAGAGTATTGTAGAAATGCAAAAAGGAATGGTTAAGGTCATAGATATGAAAATTAGAAGCAAGGCTGGTGGCAGAGATGCAGACTTTAAAAAGTGCTGCTGGATAGGTTAAGAAAAGATTGCTGGGTTGGTGGGTAAGGGGAATAAAAAGTCATGAATTAGAATAATCTAGAGTAAGTAGCAGGGGTGAAATTCACTTGCCTTCACTACTGGTTCGCAAATGTGTGCGCACTCGCTTAACTCACCAGTGCCGTCGTCAATGAATGCGCAAAGCCTAATGCCCAAAGCTTCATGCGCAAAGCCTTATGTGCAGAAGCTTACAATCATCGCAAACGAGTGACATCATGATGGCATGGGTGGGCGAGCCTCCCACAGCCGACACTACCAGTTTGCCCAAGCCGGGATAGAACCGGTTGAATTTCACCCCTGGTAAGTAGGCAAGCAGAAGACTGTTGGGTAATGAGACAAAATGTGCAACTGGCTGATATATTGTTCAGAAATAAACATCAAAACTGATGAAGAAGCAAACGTCTGTGAATAATATGGTGAAGCATTCCTCTAAGTTAATAAAAATTAAAAAGTGGCTCTCTGTAATTTTGAGTTGCAAAGGGGGATCTGCATTTCATTCTCGTCATTGCTACAGTTACTTTTCCTTTCCTTACTGAAAGGAGAGAGAAGCTCCACAGTGGCTGTTCATGTTTCTTGTAATTTTTTGTGTTTCAGTATCTGACTCACAGTGGGCTATCAGCTATTTCTGATGAAATACTTAAGTGTTTTTGTGTGGTATATTTTCCATTGTTCATAGTTTTCATTTCTTTGGTATATTTATTTTTGTTGCATAAGTGGCTACTTACTATTCTTAATTAGCTTTTATGTGTTCTTCCTGCTAACCATTCATATATGTTTAAAGTGCAAGTCGACCACTGAACTTGCCAACAAGATTACATAGCATTCTGTTACTAATGAGGAAATAGGTGATTCTACATTAATTAAATTGAATCCCACCTGAAAATAAGGTGTGCTGCATTTTATGAGGCAAACTTGGTACAGCTTTGCATCTTCCTTCCAAGTTAGTTGATTTGATAGTGACATGTTATTTCCTTTGTTTGGAAGATGATGTCAAGGAAAGGGAACTGCCATTAAATTCCATTATCCTAACCTGCCATTTCCTAACCTTTTTAAACTAGTTTTTCTTAAACAATCTCTCCTCTCCCCAACAAGGAACATAAAAAATTGTAATACATTCATTTCATTTCCTGTCTAGAATTTTTGTAGAGATCAATTTTCATATTTTTTTACTTGCATCTCAGGTAAATAATTTTTAAAAAGTGAATGCCTGTGCATAAGTTGTTGTTGGGGAGAGGTTGGCACACACAAACACACACTCATGGAGTTGTGGTGTGAAAATAGCACTGGTGATAGATATAGTAGTATCAATTGACACCAACATCAGGAAGTATGAAAATCTGGAGAAGTACTAGGGCCTGAAGAAGGAATTAGAGAAGATGTGGAAAATAAAGGCCAAAGTTATCTCAGTGGTGATAGGAGCACTCAGTGCTGTGACTTCTAAGTGGCTCCAACAGATTCCAGGAACAACATCAGATCTTCCTGTCCAGAAGAGTGCAGTGTTAGGAATAACTAAGGTGGGGTGCTTAGATCTGGCCAGCGGGGCCAGCCTGGAAACGGCAAAGGACCGAACCGCTATGCCTCTGCCAGCACATGCAGCCCCCCAGGCTCTGTTTTTGCTGGCAGAGTGCTATCAAAAGAAACTCAAAAGGAGAATTTTGCCCCTTTTGCATCTGAGCACGCAAGAAGAAGCACACAGGAAAGGAGAAAGGGAAAGAGGAAAGACAAAGAAAAAGATGGGAAGAGAGAAAGGAAGGAAAAATAAGGAAAGGGGAAGGAAGAAGAAAGGAGAATGCAGAGGGAAGGAAAAAGAAGAAAAGGGAAAAAAGGAAGGAAGGAAGGAAGGAAGGAAGGAAGGAAGGAAGGAAGGAAGGAAGGAAGGAAGGAAATTATAATGAGGGGGAAGGAGGGTCTGAAGGAAGTCCTGCCTTAGCACTTGGTCACCACAGGTGCCCCTGACACAAGTGATGTCGAGATGGCCATGCCCCCTGCCCCCGAGGTCAAACCCTGATGCAGCCCTCAATGAAATTGAGTTTGACACCCTTGTACTATGGTGACCATCACTCTACATAACAACCCCTCACCAAAAAAAGAGGGCGACAATCAATTTTCTTTTTATTAGGAACATGACTTGGAAACAACAGGATAGATTCTTATGCAGTCCATTTTTTGATGAAAAGTTTATTATAGTATACGAAAGGGAAAGAATAAACAGGAATCTCATCTAACCAATATTGTAATGCTATATTGCATGTTAAGTTACTTTGGTTAAAAAAAATTAAAATGTGGGAAATTACAGAGGGATTCTGAGGAAGAAATGGTGAACTGAACACACTCCCGCTAAATTGCTAAAAACAAGCCATCAGCCACAGAGGAATGAAAAGCCAGTGAGTGGACCATCTCTACATAATTCCCCGGAGGACAAGGAGAGGTTTTGAGATTTGCCTCAAATGCTCCAAACAGTTGATCCTCATGAGGAGACCACAAGACAGTGGTTTCTGGTGGGTTTAGAACTCTTGGAGATGAGGAAATAGCTATCTTGCTCAAACCACAGTCAGTGCCTTCAAAAGGACACTGGTTTTGCAAACTTCCTTTTCTAATCATCTTCAGCAATTGCTGGCTAATTGCTTTCCAGCTATTAGGAACCTTTGGATTTATAAGCTTTTACAGCATTTCCTTCAATCCTTAGTGAAAGAAGTTTTAAATACAAGTTTAGGAACTCCCCCTCCCCCCTTTTGGATTAAAAAGCAAAAGGGTGATTAGAACTTTGATTTTAGAAAATTATAAACTGACTAAAAGTCCAGATGGATTTGAAATAAGATTTTGGAATTAATTATAAGACTACTTCCTGTGGGAAAATGCTTTTATTTTGAATTCTCTTTTTTTTTAAAAAAAAAAAAACATGATAGGATGAGACTTTGAAGATTGGACACTAGAGGATACCAGAAGTAAGTAAAGATTACAACAGAAGGACAAGAACACTTAAATTTGACTTACTAATACAGAATGAAGCAAAATATTTTAATATGGCATGTATTGAAGGATGTTTTTGAAAAACGAACGCAGGTGTTAATTTTAAGTGTGTCCGCCTCTATAAATAGACTGAAAAGGAACAGGTTTTACCTAACAAGATTTAAACTGATCTAAAAGTAGATTGAAAAATTATAGTTTACCACAATGATATGGAAAATGATGCTATATTGGAGAAAAAAGGAACAGTTAATGTTTTAATAATTAAAAGGGATATACAAATAACAACCCAAGAGAATAGCCTGGATTATTTTCCTATATTAGATTTAGAAAAGAGGCATTAAAACCTTGAAGAATTGTGTGAAAAGTGACAAAGAAAAAAGAAAAGAAATCAAGTTTTAGGACTAAAGGATTTAAAGGGACTAAAGATCGAGAACGTTAAAAATAAAAAGAAGGAATATACATTTAGTTTGTGTGATCAAGATTAAAATAGCCCTGTTGTTATCTCTGATAACCTTCAATGAACTCTTATTGATTGGGGCTGAAACAAAGAATTCTTTAGAGATGAGAGATGGGCTATGGGAAGAAAATATTGTTTGTTGTATTTTAAGAGAAGACACAGAGGAACAGGCAGAGATGAAGAAAGGATGGAAGGAAGGAAGGAAGGTTTGTTTCTGATGCTTCCTGCCAGCTTCCAACAAGAAAACTCATAGAAGAAGCCAATAAGAAGTTGCTGCCACTGTTGTTGTTTTTTTGGTATGGTCATTATAGATTAACAGAAGTGGAAGGGACCTTGTAGGTCATCTAGTCAAACCCCTGCCCAAGCAGGAGACCCTACACCTGTGATGGCAAACCTATGGCATGTATGCCCACACGCGATGATCAGCTGACCTTTGTGCATGCGGCTGTGTTGGAAACTGGAAGAGCTGGTCTTCTGTTTTCCTGTGTGAGCATGCGCACCGGGCGCCAGAAACTAGCTGGCTAGCGTGCATGTGCATGCCGGAAACCGGAAGATCATTTTCAGGCACGCTCATGCACCCTGGGCAGCTCCTCTTCCAGGTTGCAGCCCAGACGAGAGAACAAGATTCGCCATCACTGCCCTATACCTTTTCTGACAAATGGCAGTCCAATCTCTTCTTGAAAATCTCAAGTGATGAAGCTCCCACAACTTCTGAAAGCAAACTTCTGAAACAAGTCATTTTGTTTCTCTGTTTATATAAGGAAATATCTCTGAAATGATCACTCAAATGCGTTGTCTAGTTGTAGTTTAAATCTAAGGAAATGTAACATAACCAAAATGGTTTTCCATAGCTATATATGTTTCTGACAATATAGATGCTTATTCTATGGCTCTCTGCTATCTTAATGATTTAATATATTATATATGATTCAATCAGTTGTCTGGCTGTAGCAGAAAGCTTTGTTTTATTTATTCTTCACCAAACTGGGAGAAGGGTTTGATTTCAACTTCTATCCTCTCCAGAAAGTGTGCAGATGTTTTAGCTGTGAATTCTGGAATTGAAGTATAATACTATAGCAAGGCATCAGGTTGAGGAAATATGATTTAAATGATGAATAGGCTCAGCATTACACGGCTTATCTCACACATCAATGGTTATCCTTACCATATTGCCATAAAATGCTTGACATGGGAGTTGATCTGCAGAAATACATCAAACCAACACTGGAAAAAAATATTTTGTGCAAACTTGACAAATTATACCATGCATTTAAATAGAAGAAGCTGAGATAACTGTTCTGCAGTACAAAGAAATACTGTATAGGGTAGGAATGTATGACTATCTACTGAAAATGTATTTCCTAGTCCACTTCTTAGAAAACACTGCAGAAGAATAAGATGTTCTCCTCTTCATAATTAAAAGGTGTGTAGAAGAGCCTTAAAGCCATTTAAAGACAAGGATTTTAACTAATACAAATACATTTCATTCTAATAACCAGGGGTGGTATTCAGCAGGTTCTGATCAGTTCTGGAGAACTGGTAGCAGAAATTTTGAGTAGTTTGGAGAACCGGTAAATATCACCTCTGACTGGCCCCGCCCCCATCTATTGTGTGCCTCCCGAGTCCCTGCTGATTGGTAGGAAATGGGGATTATGCAGTAACCTTCCCCTGGAGTGGGAAGGGAATGGATATTTTACAGTATCCTTCCCCTGCCACACCTACCAACCCACACTCACCAAGCCATGCCATGCCCATCAAGCCATATACACAGAACCAGTAGTAAAAATATTTGAATCCCACCACTGCTAATAATGATATGCTAAGACTTGAGACCTATCTACTAGTTATAAGAGTTGCTAGTAGATTCTAAAACATTATCTCTGGTTTTGATACAGACACAGCAGATAAATAGCTACATAGGCAGCTCTGCTCTACGGAATAACACCAATGATTCATAGTTTGCTTCACCGATTATGGTATACGAAGATTTCTGAGGGACTTCAATTGAAATCTTCCCGATTTATCATTTTTGTCTGAGGATACAAAGATTAGGGATAAAACTTTCAAAATGGAAATCATGTTTTCCATGTGTACTGTGGATTTGAGGACTAGGGGAATCTAAATATAATTTAACCTCTCATCATGTTAGGATATTAATGTATCAAGATTATTCAAATGCCATTATCCCCCATCCAAATGCAGTCAGATTCTCCTGCTAAATTTGGATGGAACCAATGAATTAAGCTTTTTTATTATTCCTTAACACTAATGCCATACACCTTTCTCTTGTCTCCATTATTGCTCTCATTGGCTCATATTGAAACCCAGCAGCTTCAGAGTGTGTGGTGACTCCAAAATGTGTTTCTATAGAATAATTTGGTTGACAGTCTCTCAATAATGAAACAGTCTCATTCATAAATGAAAATATTTGTAGCTCAAGGTTGAATGAGAAGTACTTGGTTCTTTGGTTGGGCTGCTTACTATTGACTTGTTTGGCAATTTCTTGATTGGGGTATTCTTCACTTGATTGTTAGTCTGATGTTAATCTTGGAGAGCAAGCCCCATTCCTTACTAGCACTGATGATGTTACCTAGTTTGTTAATGAAACTTCTGCAAGAAAACAACCAAACTCAAAGAGCATCAAGGACCCTTCAGATTGAATTTTTGATTGCATTGAAACATTGTATGCAGGCTTAATTTACTGAATCATGATTAATACATGAGGGATATCCCATCATTTAACTATGATATCATAGAAGAAGAGATTTCTTTTGTCTACTCTAGAGGGGCCACCATTCAGCTTTATTAGTGATAGCTCCCCCAGGAAACAATAATAATAATAATAATAATAATAAATTTTATTTTTATACCGCCCTTCTCCCTGTTGGGA
>JANHFK010007952.1:52724-67888 GCA_036250565.1 Sibynophis collaris | reverse complement strand
CCACACCCACCCCGACCCCCCACGGTCAAACACACCCCCGATGCGGCCCTCACTGAAATCGAGTTTGACACACCTGACCTATAGTGTTTTAAGTTTTACCCATGTTCTGACAAGGAAATTGTGTTCTGTAAATTTAAACATTCATACAAAAATAATTAATAATATGTACTATGATGAATGCTACTGCTATTCTTTGGGTGTAGACATGTAAAAATTGGCTTTAGACTGTTGTACTAAGGTCAAGTGCATCACCCTTTCAGCAAGCTCTATTGGGATATTTGTTTTTTATAATAGGGACAGATCTGAGTCAAAATGTGGTTAGATGACACTTTTAGTATCATTCCTGTGAAGCAAAAACTACATTGTTAATCAGAATAGGCATCTGCGAACTGAAAGTTGAAACAAACTGGTGTAATCATTGACCAATCATCGACTCCCTCTAATGGTTTGGTTCAAAAACTACAAGTACAAACACTACTAAACTAAACTGATCATATACTATGCAGGTTGCAAGTGGAGCTCCATTGGAGAAAATGGGGTGAGGAGGGGAGTGCTGGAAAAATGTCAGACAGACTCCCGTTTAGAACTAGTGAAGTGAGGATAGAAAATGGACATCCAAATGTTTGTGTTTATACCTTTGCAGGGTGGATAAAAAGTTGCCCATCTTTGTGTTCTCTATTGATAGAAATATATAAGCCATCCTGTCTATATTAGAAAAAAAATGTTATTGCAAATTGAGGAACGATACATTAAAACCCCTGCCTGTGAAAAACACTTTTTAAATTATTTTTGTGAGTTGTCTTCCAACATGGCTTTTTAGTTATCACAGGAAGTTCTAGATATGCTTTTCTTTTTCGTTGGAAGAATTAAAGCAAAGTGTCTTTTTTTTTTTCTTTCAAAGGGATTATGGGTAGAACAGAGATTTTAACACCAGGACATGCTTTCTTTCCTGCAAGTATATATTGCGTGTGACACAAAGAAAGTGTTTCAATGTTTTAATGATGATAACATTTAGATATCCTTCTTTAGCACTTTCAAGTATTCTTTTAATAGAAGCTGGGCAAATGCGAAGTAAACAGGTGCCAAGAGGTAAAGTGCCCAGTGCCTATAAAGAGACAGGTGTGAGGAGGCTTTCAATGATATGACAACAGCAGCACACATGGTAAGGAGCTGAGGGAGATACTAAATGGCTGGGATTTGAGCTGGAGAGACCGGCTGGGCCAGAGGCATAAAGCAAACATCATTAGAAAAGGCAAAGATAAGAAACAAACAGAGCAGCCAAGGCTGATATTAGACAAATACTCTGTAAAAATACAAAAGCTGCATAAAATCAGGCAAGAAGGCCTCCCTGGAGCAGGGAGTCACAGAATTGAAGCAAAAAAAAAAAAAACCCACATAAAACTCAGGATGTGCTTGACAGAACCCTGCTACCACCCACTGGTGGGAAGATAAAGAGGAATAAAAAATGGTAAGTTCCAAAATGCTAAAAAGTTGAGGATCCTTCAGAAATCAAGTTGTGTCAGCCATCAGATTGGCGTTGTGATACAAAATTATGCTTCTAAATTTGAACGGAACATTCTTGTAAAAAAAATAATAATCCAGAAATATGTGAGAATAGCATAGAACAAAAGGGGACTAATAATAAATCACAGCCATTATGTTACTATTACATTTCTTACTATGTATACAAAATAAGATAATGTCACACTTCTGTTTACGGGAGGTGGGCAAAAGCAATAAAATAGCACACTGATGCTAAATCAAATCTAGGTTTGCATCTGGACCTTTGATTATCAGAATAACAAGACTCACTTTTAAATCATAGTATTTGGCCATTTGTAGTTGGGAAACAAATGTGCACAGGGTACTGTCCCAACAAGAAAATCACAATCCTACCTTGAGAAGAACACATGGGAAGTATATTTCCAAATGCATTATCATTCTTGTGAGCCATAGGAAAAAATGCATCATTTGTTTTTCAGCTATAAATTCCAACCAGATATCAAATATGGCAACAGCATTTTTACAGAGAGAGCCTAGCGTATCTTTGATTTCAGTGTTGGGATTGTGTAGAGATACAGATTCAATTATTATCTGAAATGGAATTCCTAAGTTTTATCATTTTCATTATTCTTTTCCTGCCCTCTTCAACTCACTTCTTGCTTTCTTACACACACTTGCATCCTGTCCTGATATTTGTGAGATGTATATTACAGGTAATCTTCAATGGGCTATTCTGGTTATAGATAATACACCAAACAGTATTTAGTATTTATCTGAACCTCACACGACAGCCATGCACCATCAATGCCACAGAAAGTGAAGAGTTTAAATGTCATTGAAAAACATGCAGGAGAACAAATACTGTTTGGGTTTCTGTATTAATACCAGCAAAGCAATTAGGTAAACCATTTTATTAGGTTGCAACTTGTTTTACTATTTTCAAACCAATGATACCTTGCCGATTCCCTGAAGCTATTGCGAAGTTCCGCACAGCTGGCCCAAGGCTTAGGGTTTGGAAGTGTTCAGTGGCGATGATTGAAGGCTATTGACAAATTCTTTAGCTGCCTGAAATTTGGGTCGCCTGGTCCAAGAAATAGCAAAGCAAAGTCAAGTGCAAGCTTTTTCTTTCTTTCTTTTAAATAATTTTATTGATTTTTAAAAACAGAAAATTGAAAAGATAAACAGTCAAGAAAAAAGGTTTTAAAAAGAGAAAACGATCAAGAAAGAAAATTGAAGTGCAAAAGGAAAAAAAATAAGAAAACTAAAAAAAAAGAATGATTTCTGATTTTCTTTGATATATAGATTAATTAAAAAATACATCATACTCTTAACTCTATGGTTAACCTTTATCTGCATTATTTCTATAATCTCATATAACTATATATTGTTTAAATTTGTCATAGGCAGGCCAGTATGAGAACTCACTCTTACCCTTTTGTCAGTCGGTGTGGTCTTTTTCAGCTCCAAGAAAGAAGTTTTCCCTACTGCTAAATTCCTTTTCTGATCAAGTGATGTGTCAGCAATATCAAACCTAATGTGGTTATAGACATTTATGACAAAAATGCCCTTTATAACAAAAATAAAACAGGCCTTCCTTTCTAAATTTGGGGAACAGAGGCATTGAGGAGGAACAACTGCATAATTACAATTGGATAACTAAGTGGAGAGAGGACCTTGAAAAATAAACAGTATCCAAAATTGGAGGAAAAACTCTAATTCATTGAGTTTCCAAGAACTGTAACATTTCTAAGGTGGGGGGGATTGTTTCCCATCTCTCGCTTTTGCCTTGTTGTCTTGGCCAGCTCTTTTGTTTATACGGCCCCCATTCGACCTTTTAAATTGCTGTTAATGTTTTAGCGTAACGAATTAGTCTCTCATCACGAATCAGGGCTCGAAATAAAAAAAAAAAATCCTCTGAGGCCAACATCCTGAAATTGGGGTCATTCTCATTTGCAAGGCAGAGAATCTGAGAACCTTAATGCAAGGAAATTTATTCAAAGGCAGAGCCCCAACGTGATTAGGCCCTTTGTAATTATAGCTCGGAGAGATTCCACTCCAGCCTCCTGCCTCCCTCATGGATTAGCAAGTGAGTCGGAAAAATACACAGGATTTAATTAGAGGCAAATTAAAATTGGTAATGAAATAGGGGCAGTAGCAAATGGCAGGGAGCGGCGGGTGGGGGGGAGAGAAGGAGCTGGTAGCTCTCAGGGCAACACTGCCCGGGTACGTGCATTTTCTTTATTTTTACATTTAGAAATGTAAAGATGGGAGAATAAAGAGGAGGGACGTGCTGTGAAAAAGGAGGGAGAACTCGGGGTTTCAGAAAGATGACAATAGAAATTCATTGCAATATCTGAGCTTACTTTTCCTCTCTTTCTTTTTTCCCCTAATTTAGCCAATAGTAAAGAAATATGTAGGGTGGTTTGTGGAAACCCAGTGAATATTGTTGATTGACAAGGAAAGAAAAACAATAACAAAAAATCCCATTAAAAATTAGATTGCAACACATGGTTGTTGTATGGAAGTTTTATTACTAGATGTTTTAGAGTTTAAGAAAGAATGGTTGCCCATTTGCTGACGTCCACTGACATTCAGGAAAACTGGATTGAAATTGTCATTCAGTAATCCCTTCCTTTTGTATCTCTAAGTAATAGTCTTTTTCAAGTGGCTGTGGGCACTTGATCTCATTGCAGTGGTGTCTCGTGTAACTAGCGATCATATTTTTTTCCCCTGTTACTGACGTTCTATTTCATGCAGCTCAGATCCCATAACTATTGAATTTCTTCAGGATAGTCCATGAGTATGTCTGTGTTATGACATGTGTTAACTGGGACTGTTAATGTTTAGGAGCAAAGATTTCATACAGATCAAGAGGTATAAATGAGCAATATTATAGGACAATTGAATAAAGAGAATTCAACAAAAACCCATCTGCTACAATAATTACTAGATGTTGTTTTCAGCATATGATAAACTGAAACCAGTCCTTCCTTAGAACATATTATATAGAGTTGTTAAGAATATAGATATCATTTTGCTGATGACAGCTCTGTAGGAGGCTATGTTTAGTAACAGAAAAATGGATTGGAATTTTTTCTTGGAGGGGAACTGTTAAATGGAAGATCTTTCTCTACTTTGGCAATATTCTGTTTTTCTCTCTACCCTGCTTGTAGAATGCTGTACGCCACAACCTGAGCCTGCATAAATGCTTTGTACGAGTGGAAAATGTCAAGGGAGCAGTGTGGACAGTAGATGAACATGAGTACCAAAAGAGAAGGCCACCAAAGATGACCGGGTATGTCTGATAGCTTATCAGGTAGCTTCTTTGGGAAGAGGAGTGCTATGGTTCAATCTGAGAACAATTTTGAAAAAGTAAGGTGGCGTTGACTATAACACTTGATGAGTAAATAAACACAACACACAAAACACAAGTAGTTTGCTATAATATTTTTTTCTGACATTTAGTCCTGAAACTGGCCCATACTCATGTTATTTTCAGATGATTTCAGATTTACTCTGCTTAGTTTCTGAACACAGACAAGCCAATGATGCCACCTGCTGAGATATGAGAATAGTCGGCAGTATGCAAAGTCCAAACTACATGCAGGTGGGAAGTGCATGGGAACTCTGGAATAGGAGCATTGGATCTCCCACCAATATATAACACTCATAACTATTAGTCATTCATAGCCTTCATGAATGCTTCTAAAAAGTATCTAGGCTTATAGCCACCACTGATATATTATAAGCTGTATGTATATACATAAGCTAGTAGTATATTTTTGAAATAAGTATTTAACCCCAATATAATTCCCACCAAATGACCCAGGAAAAGAGGTGACTGAGAGGTTTGTATGATTATTGCATCCTTAATGGACTTCATTATGCATTTAGGCTTTTTTAGAACATAATTTAACTTTTGCTTTAATAACAAATGCTCATGTTGACATGTCAGCTTCTTTGAGTGAACTGAAGCACAGCACACTATTCAATGATTTTATAATCATTTGGCTGTCTGTTCACTTTCATACTCCATGTGTATATAAATGTGTGAAAATGTAAATATCCCCTATTGACATCAGACCCTTCTCACTAAATGTTTCAGAGATTGCCTTGCCTCGGTTTATGACAGTTCCCTTGGGAATGTCATAAAGATACTTTATACAAGTATCAAAGAAGAGGAGTTTAGTCAAATAAAAAACAGTCAAAAGAAGACAGGGTGGAAATGAAAAAAAGAGACTGTATCTGGTACCTTCAATATGCATTGATACCAATGTTATTGCTATAGCCATGCTTTTAATCTCTGTAAGTTTACATGTTCAAAAGAATTGTATACTTTCCTTCTTAAATATGTAGAATTGTGCTGCAAACAGCACCTCAGCATGTAGTAGCACTGGTAAAAATACATTGGCACTGGTAGAAACATTTCGGCAGAATGAACAGATACAAAGGGCAGATACCAGACAATAACTGAAAGGTGCTAATGGTATTCCGTAAATAAAAAGGAACCACTCGTAGCGTTCCAATTGTGTTATAACTTCCCATTATTGTGGACAAAATGTTGTTAAATAATGATAAACCATTTTTTGTTTTGCCATTAGCTATGTTTAGAGGTATATTTATACATAAAAACTGAGCTAATATAAATAATATAGATAAGAGAAATATTTTAATTTTATATTAAATCACTGTGAAAATTTCTAATAATTTAAAAAAATTAAGCCAAATAACTAAGATTCAGAAACAAAGTAACAGTACTCTTTCAATGGTAGCTTTCTGCTTAATTATTATATGATTATTATTTTTATATCACAGTTAACAGCTAAATCTATACCAATTTACATCACTACCATTCACTATATTTCATATGTATGTTTGTATTTTTATTAGAGTTTTACATACACAGTATAAAAGATAAATGCAAAAACATTTTACTTTTCAACAGTCTTTCAATTTCCTATATCCCATGGTCAACAACCAACAGACTCACAGATACTGATCTCCAGTATTTATCATGGCTTTGATTAATCAAGAGTCAATGGGGTTGGGGTTTTTTGGGGGGGAGGGGGGAATAGAGAAGGTTATTAGCCATAGTCACAGTTTTACCACATACAAAATTCCCTTGACAATGGTAAGTGTCGGCTAACTTTGACATATTGGCCAATATGCCATAATTTCAATAAGAGTTCAATGTTACCCCAACATGCTAACATTATTCTATGAAAGAACAAGACTACATAACTGTTATCTGCCTTCTACCACCAAAGTGTTGTATATACAGTAGTATGAGACATCCTTAGGGGTTTCAAGTAGCTGAGAAACATCAACCATAACACAGGGTGAATAGTGTTTTTTTAAAAATAATAAAAATGTCCAGAATTATTCCCATAACGATAATGTCTATATTGCAAGTAGGGAGAAATTGCCTTCACCTATTTATCCCCCTCTCTTTCCAAGAGTCCTTCCTGAATGGTCTGGCAACATGTAAAATAAAACAAGACACACTTTAGCTGTCAAGCCTGTATTCGAATGGGGTGTAGGACTTAGCAGGACTTAGAATATATTGAGAGTAAATAGCTGCATTAAAAGGCTAGGCTAGGAGTATCCCAATACTCCTTAAAATGCTGGTTTTGTATTATGGGAGTTGTAAATTATGGAATTGAGAAGGACTAAATGAGGGAGATGACCAATGCGTTCTTTCCAAGACATCTCTGTTATCTTACTCTTGTTTTTTAATAGGAAAGTTAAAAACTACATCTTTTGTTTACAGGAGTCCAACTTTAGTGAAAAACATGATTTCTGGCCTTAGTTATGGAGCACTTAATGCCAGCTACCAGGTAAGACTTGTGGAGAAGCACAGTTGTTTACATTACGGCAAGCCATCTTTGTTAGGGGAATATTGGTTGGTTGTTCCAAGCCATCAGATTAAACTTCTGCTCTATTGGAATCTTGTACTGTATTGTAGAAAACCTTCCAAACTCTTTAAATAATCATTGAAGTCATTATTCCATTTAGTTTATATTCCAGTACAGAATATTCAGTGTGGTATTTTCCCTCAAGATAATCAAGGAACCAGATTACTATAACTCACACCACTTCACCACCCCTGGTACAATATCCACCACCTTGCTGTTTCCGTTACATTACAATGTTTGCTTATTTTTAATGTTCCGCTTCACAATATACTGTATTTTTCACACTATAAGATGCATCGGATCATAAGACGCACATTAGCATTAGAGAAGAAAAACAAGAAAAAAAAATCTGTCTCTGCCTCCCAGCATCTATCCGGTATTCATCTTCCTTGCAGCAAACAGCTTGGTCAGCTTCAGCCCATTATCGCAGCCCCAGCAAGTGGCTTGTTAGGGCTCCACTCCATTGCGCCCACCACCGGTCAACTGAACTGAGCTGCCGGCTCTGGGGAACGCTGAAGCCTTCGCTGCCAAGCAGTTGATTGGCGATTGAATCGGTCTCCTGGAATACTGCTGATTAGCTGTTCTAGGCGGCGGGGATCGCTGCCGCTGATCGTTGCTGTTCTGCAGCGGCAATTGGTGGTGGCAGTGGTAACCGCAGCGGCAGTGGTAACCACGGCGGCAGTGACAGGCAGTGGTGACGGTTTGCCACTGCATCAACCCCCCTCCTTCCTGCCGTAATATTTGCTCTATAAAACGCACAATCATTTCCACCCACTTGGGGGGGGGGAGTGCATCTTATAGTGCGAAAAATACGGTAAGTGCTAACTTTTAACAAGGTGAGAAGAAATCAATAACAACAAATGGCAGAATAGATCAGTTGTCTGCTACCTTTCTCTTCTGATGGGGAATAACAGATTGGAATAAAAGATAGCATTGGGTCCTAACATGGACTAGCTGTGTAGATATTTTTTGTTAGGGAAAGAGTGACATATAACTATTTAATGAATCCCATTAAATTAAAAAAACTTATCAGCACACATACCGGTAGAAAGCTTATATTTTTGACATCTGCTTGAAACAGACCAAAGTTGTTGCCTCAATATTTTTAAAAGGATAAAACCATAAAGGAATAAAACCACAGAGGTTAACCAATGGGGCTTTCAAATCAAGGAGAGAAGCAATGTGGAATTAAGGAGAAACTTCCTAAAAGTGAGAACAATTAGGCAGTGGAACAGCTTACTGTCAGAAGTTGCCAGTGCTTCATCATTGGATGTTTTTAAGAAGAGACTGGAGAAACACTTGTCTGAAATGGTATAGGGTGGTCTGCTTGAGCAGATTGGACTAGAAGACCTCCAAGATCCTTTCCAGCTCTGTTCTATTCTAATTATATTTTAGTTATCTATGTTGAACTATATTTTCTTGTAAGCCATCCTGATTGATATTACTGAATGAGAAGGTAGAAAATAACCATTCTTAATAAAGTAATACATTTTTATTTGTCTAAACCATTGATTTTTTCTGAAAAATAAAGGTACTGTTAGTGTAAGGGTTTAACCATTTTCTCAATAAATAAATATCTGGGGCTGTTTTCCAAACATGTCATATTTGATTTCTTTAAGAATTTGTGAATTATACCAGTTGCTGTTTATGTTTAGGCAGCTCTGGCTGAGAGCAACTTTCCTCTTCTGAATAGTCCCACCATGATCAACACAAGCTCAACTAGTGGCATGCTGCACATAGGCCATGATGATGTGAGCAGCACTGTAGAACAAGTCAACAGCAATGGCAGCAATAGCCCCCGGCTTTCACCACAGCAGTACAGGTAAGCCCAGAAAAAAGTTTTTTTATTATTATTATAAAGGTTTCGTACTGATGAAAATTAAGGAAGTTTCTTTGAAGTGCTAATACAGAGCTATTTCCAGAAGCAGGATTACTAGTTCCAGAAGTCTTTCAATCTCTCTTACAGTTTAGTAGAGAATCAATTTAGGATTTTCCAAGAGTTTATGCAAACTGGAAATAGATCTAGAATTTCTGTTGTTAATGATTTCCAAAAAATAATCATATTAGTCTTTTACAACAAAAGGAAAAAGTATTGAGACAGTATAAAGACTAAGACATTCATCATGTGAGCTTTCATGAATTACCATCCAGTTCATCAATTGTTTATTTTTGTCAATAAGTAGGCATGGCCCTGGACTTTCATATAGGGTTCTTAGCAATACTGAGATAAGCTTTGCAATTCAAAATAGTTATATATATATATATATTTCATAACAGAGCTGTCCCTCAGTTTACAGTGGCAATCTATAGATTTCTTTGTTATTTATCTTGTGTCAGCAACACTATTAAGAGCTCAAGTGAATATTGCCCTATTCACTAGGGCAATATTTTCACTATGGTAGATATTTTCACTATGGTCCAGCCATCAAAAGACAACTGGAAAAATTTAGATTACTTGTACTGACAAAGATATCTAATTTACAATATTTAGAAAATATGGAGAAAAGGAATATTTTGCTTAATGTCAAAAATTCCATCATTGGAAAAGACTGCTAGAAGACCGTAGATTAAAATTGCAATGAAGTACTCTATAGTTGATTTAGCTGAACTGAATGCTACAAATATTTCTGTTTTGTTGAAAATATATAGAGACCTGGGTATTTTAGATCTGGATGAGAGTCAGAAGAGTATTGCTATCCAGCTAAACAAATACTCGGTTTAACCTCTGATCCTCTATTGTATGTTCCATCTAAAGCTTCTCTTGCCAATCTCTTGTAGACTCTTATTGTATTTGTTCTAATTCTACCTGGTTCTCCAAAATTTTGTTCTTCAGCCATCAAGTGCATGTGAAGGAAGAACCAGCTGAGACAGAAGATGACAGCAGACCTGTTTCTCTCATGGCAACTACCAATCAGAATGTGACGATTCCTGACGACAGAGACCTAGAGGAGGAACTGCCAGTGGAAGACTTGTCTTAAGAGTCCTTCATCTTCATATAGGGCCCATCATTTCCCAGAGACAAAGCAATGGCTCCCACCTCCTCAAGGTGACCTTCAGCATTACTTAGTTAAGGCACTTCTACAAAGCAAAAGGCTTTCCATGAGCCTACCCACTGCTGAAGGCACACACTTTTTCCCCCTTTTTACATCCCAATGACTCTTAAAAGACATTCACAGAGGGGATGTGAAAACAAAAAACGGAGTTGAGCTTTTTCCTTTTCTTATTTTTTTTTTAAATTTTGTAATTGGTAAACGAGGATGGTAGGTTGTTTCTGTCCGAAGACTTCTTTGCTGCCTCCCCTCCCCATACCCCCATCTCATGGGGATAAAAAACAAGCTGTCTTGTATTGTCTGCTCTGTGTTTTGTCATTTTCAACCCATATGCCTGGTTTCCACAAATCAAGATTTTGGAAGCATCCAGTACATTAAGGGGCAATATCCAAGCCAAAGGCTTCAGTGAATGTCCCTTATTTTCCCATGGAAATTTTCATTAGTTTGCCAGTAATCCCACTGAGAACTTTGCACTAGGAGGAATCTATTCTCACTTTTTCTTACTTTCACACATGCACTGTCTCCATTTCTCACACACATACATCCTTGCCACTGTAACACCACTTCAGAGTACTGGAATAGCAACGGAAGCAAGACCTCTGCCAAGATCCTAATGTTGCAATTTATGTTCATTTTCTGACTGGGCAAAAAATGAAAAACTGACTTTACTTTATTAAATACATTATAGGATAGCAAGGGGTTACTGCCACACATAAAACCACTTGGTTATTCTTTTTTCCAACCTGTGTTTGCGTCTTTCCAAATTCAAGAAGCATTCTTCTATCACCAGTCACGATTGACAGCCAGTCTTCAACTCACAAAGCTTTATTCTGCACAAAATCCAGGAACGAATGTCCATTCCCTGCCATCACATAATTTTAAATAACTTTCAGAAGCCTATACTGTATATGGGCAGCCAGCAGTCAAGATAATGGGGCCCAGCTTGAGACAGAATCAGGGAGAGACTTCTGCAAGATGAATCTTTTGCTTGCTTCTATCAGCTGCCATCCTGTTTTTTTCCATTCCAGCAAATACTGAAGCCAGAAAGCATGACTCCTTGATCGTTTATGTGAGCAATGGGAAGGTTTAACAGGTGTAAATACAGCTGATTTGGCAAAGCCACCAACATCTCAAGCACTTGGGATAGGAAATGGGGGGGAAGCTGAAATGTATGGCTGTGGAGAACAGACCAAAACTGGGTTGACCAAACAGAATTCAAAGCAATATACCTGTATAAATGTAAGATAAGTAATTCTCCACCTTTGTGACCAACCAGAACAAAGCAACAAAGAAGCACAGAGTTTCCTTGAACATTCTCTAATAGAAATATATCGTATCCCACAACTCTTGTGCTACTCATTAGTTCTTAGCTGTAAGCCAGTGTGTGGGGGAAAAGATGCTTCAAAACTAATAAGAATTAAATGTGTCAGATGATAGTGTTGAGCCAGACTTGTCCCCATACCTGATTTTATCAACTCATTGTCTGTTGCCTCACATCAGAATATTTTATTTTAAATCTAAAAAGTATTTTGCGTGACAGAAAACATCAGGTTTCCAAAGGCTACTTTGCTATTGCCCCCATGAAAGGACAACCCAAATGCTCCTCCTTGATTACTGAGACTTTTGACAATTGCTAATTGAGAAACTGGTTTGCTTTCCGTGTGATCAGGAATCCAATATCACAAGGAAGATTGGATACTAATGTTTCTAAGGAAGCCTTTTTACAACAGGCCAACACACGCTTCCCTTTCCCATCAGGAAATCTCTGAAATTTATTTTCAGGCCAAATTGGGACATAGGAGTTCCTCCCATTATTTGGAGACAAGCTGATCCAGGCAATTTGATGTTTTCTGAAATGACAGCTGTTCCCTTTCTATATTCTGTAGCCCATGAAGAAAATAAATCATCACAGCTATGTTTGAATAGTCACATTCAGCATTGATAATTATGTTAAATGACCTCCCCAAACTAAGATGCTCAAGAATACTTTGTCAGCATATTTCTGATTAATTTAGGATTCCTTTCTACTCTTCTAATTTTCATCGTTAAATAATGCTTTTTCATTGCTCCAAACACTATGCAGCTCATGGCAGTTGGTAATATATAACATAAGTGTTTTTGACTTAGGAGAAAGGAGAAGAAGGGTATTGCATTTTCCTTATATGCAGAATTACTCCATTTGTCTCAAATACAATACATTCTTAGTGCCCTTTTCAGCAGCTGGCCAACTGTGGTAACAGACTGTCTTTTTTAAAAAAATGCTCTTAATTCACAAGATTATAATAAATCAAGTAGCACTTGAGCCTTTTTACCTATCACAAAAAGGGACATTATTCCTGAACTGCCACAAATTTCTGTTTGTACACGATTGGTGTCAAATTTCTTAGCTCAAATCAAATTCTCTCTCTTTAAAAAAAAAGATAGAGGATTGTTCTGAAGATCATTATTTCCAATAACTCTAAAGCACTGGGTAATCTCTATTTGCTCAGTTTTTCAAATGGACCTATTTCCTGGATAGGACTATGACGGGTCATACTAGCATTAAAAAAAAGGGAAAGAAATGGTAGCTGGCTGATCTTGGCCTGTCTCCATCTTTTTTTCCATGGATGGAAGCAAAACCTTGACTTCAAATCTCAGACTTGGTAAAATTTGAAAATGTTTTATCTAATTCTTGGCATTGTCCATCTAACAAACAAATTTATACTTCCTTTCTAAAATTCCCCTTCTCCAAGACTCTCAATTTACTAAATAATGTGTCAAAATAATCCAAACTGATTTTGAATCTAGGTAAAATCAAGAACATCAAAAATGGGGGGTGAAAAATCTCCATTTCTGAATTATGACTGCAAAAAATTCCACAATCCTTACTTCAAGAAAACTTGTCAGGACCTGATTCCTGGAGCCTACAGTAGAGGGCTCTACTGAACATGCATTTTCTCCTCCTTTGTTTTCTACTGTTTCTAACAGGCAAGCAAAATTGTAAAGTTTTGTCATTTAGATAAAATGAGCTAATTGCTCTGATTTGAAAGGGGCTGTACACTTAAGGGGACCAAGAAGAACAGCCTCTAAGCTGCAGAAAACTGGAGATGATCATGTTTATGGGGTGTGAATCAAAGTACAATAGCTTGTTTGAGCCTCCTTAGAGAACTATCAACAAGGGGCTTGCTCTTCAAGGACCACAAGGACAGGCAATATAGGATTGCAGGCACTAAGAATACCTCAATACTTTTATTAACCATCTCTCGGGTCCCAGCTTTACTCCAGAAGCAGCTCGAGAAAATGTATCTATCCTCCTTTTATTAAGAACACACCACACCTCATTTTCTTCTTGGGACCATATTTAAATGTCTCCCTGGTGTCCTCTATAGAATGCTTTGCAATTGGCTTAACCATTTACCAAAGACCTTGCTTAGACAAGAAGCATAAACCAAAACACTTAATATTTTTGTTTGTGTGGTGCTTTTATTCTGACTTATCCTAACTTTTGGCATCAGCCAAAAAGGGGGGAAAAAATCACAAAGATCCTGCATCCCCTTAGCCCTTTTTGTCACTTTCTTTTGATTTTAAGTTATTATTTAAATCAAAGTTTACAGGTGCTGTTTTGTACATTTCTAATGAAGTTGTATCGGGAGCATGGATTGCTGCTTTGTGTTTGAAGTTTCTTGAACCAAGGGTACGCTGTGAAGCCTAGGCTGGTTTGGCATTCCATGGGTCTCTTCTGAACCTACTTCCATCTTGCTGCTGGTGGTTTCTTTTCTTTTCTTTTCTTTTTACAGGTCAGAACTGTATTTCATATTAACTTTCCAGCTGTTTTTTATATACATTAGAATTTCTCTCGTTTTTTTAGCATTTTTTCTTCTTAA
This sequence comes from Sibynophis collaris, assembly GCA_036250565.1. Classification (NCBI taxonomy): domain Eukaryota; kingdom Metazoa; phylum Chordata; class Lepidosauria; order Squamata; family Sibynophiidae; genus Sibynophis; species Sibynophis collaris. The sequence continues at coordinate 53,557 of JANHFK010007952.1, read as the reverse complement.
TTTTCAAAGGGTTAATTGCCCTAACCCCTTCTCCTTCTCTTCCCAAAACTGGTATTTTCTTTGAAGCACTGTTGGGTAACTTATGTTTTTGAAATACAGCAGATTCATTGTAACACCTCAAACTTTGGGCTGTTGATCTACAAATTGCACTGTGTGGATTAGAGAATTCTGAACATAAAATAATGTTGCAGGGGTTGCTGAAGTCACATCCTGTAATTGTTTCCCATAAATAAAACCACCTAGTTTATAGTAAAGTCATTCATCAGAAAAACAAATTACGCATAGTTTATTCCTAAATGTATGCAAGTTTTCTTCTCATTGATTTTTTTAAACTTTGGGTTGCATTTAAAAAAAACAGATTCTTGCAGCCCAAAATGGTAAATTCTGGAATGTGTAATGCTTAGACCCAACTCTGTGTGTGTGCACTGAGCTGCTTTTTTGAACTTTGTCCTATTGCATCACAATTTGTAGTGCTCCATTGTGTCCAGTTGCTTTGCAAACAGTTTTAGAACTAAATGGCTATACCACAGTGCTGTTGTATTTTGTCCTTGGCTCTTTTTTCTGTCAATCCTAGTATTACAGCTGCATTATTATAAGTTTGATCTTCTCAAAGTTGCTACCATCCTGATTCACTGATCTCAGTTTTTTGTCTTGCCTGGTCCTGGTACAATATCAACCGTTTGTTGGACATCTGCAGCTGGACCTGAGATGCCCAGGATATTTGTTTTCTGCCAGTATTAAAGTGATGTTTCCTGGTATTGTATAGTGAAGAGCTAAACTGTAACCATCCTAACATTGAGAAGAGATTCTCTTTAGAAATATAATTGTCTCTG
>JANHFK010007950.1:17861-28206 GCA_036250565.1 Sibynophis collaris | reverse complement strand
GTTATGAGGCGGTGTTCTATTATTTATTATGCAAGGCCTGCCGACTTAAATAGGTGTGTTTTCAGAGCCCGGCGGAAAATGCATGCATATGTTCAATAATGTGTCAGGCACAGGGGTGGGTTCTGCTTATCTTTGTTACCGCTTTGCAATGGGAGCGTCCATGCGTGGTTGGTTTGCTTACGTGCAGCACTTCTGCGAATGTGCAGAGCGAAGGTGATGATGTCCGGGCGGGTGGGCGGAGCCTCCCGCTGCTGTTACTACCAGTTCTAAGAACTGGACAGAACCGATAGGAACCCACTACTGGTCAGGCAACCCAAAAAGGTTTATGGCTAAGACAAAAAGACAAGAAGCACAAATCCTTTTGTCTAAACTAGAAGCTAGAAGTTGGTTAGGCTTTAAAACTATTACACAGAATTTCTGATCTAAGGACTGGGGCATCACAGATTGGATCAAAAAGGTAAGATGGCTTTGGCATAAAATGATTTCCCTACACCTAAGGTCCGCCAGCCAGTATTCTGAAGAAGATAGCCATCCGATTCCCTCAATGGCAAGGAACAATTGGAAGGTTCAGAGAGGGGATTGCCTTGAGGCAGCTTAGCCTCTGTTGCTTGAGACAGTTGTTTCAGTCTGTCTGGGTAGGGCCCAGTAATGCCACCAAAAACATTTTCTGCAACATTTTTCTGTTGCATCTTGTGGTTCTGAAGTCTACAGGTTTTATTTACTAATTGGAGGCTGTATGCAGAATGGCTGCCTCCTGAGCTAGGATCTGGGGTTTTGAGAGGTGTAACCCATTTCCTTGTAGAGGGGAAATTCAGCTATATCTCTTCTCTTGAGACCAATCCAACAAGGACTGATTTCCATTTTCCTCTTAAGTGATGGTTGAAAGAGCGATAAGTCTTCTCTTCTCTTCTCTTCTCTTCTCTTCTCTTCTCTTCTCTTCTCTTCTCTTCTCTTCTCTTCTCTTCTCTTCTCCTCTCCTCTCCTCTCTCTCCTCTCCTCTCCTCTCCTCAAGCCATCTTAGCTTCCATTCAGAAACTTGATGGCTTTCCTTCAACCAGATCTAAGGATGCCCCACCTTAAGGCAACTGTAGCTAGCACGACAGCTTTAATTACAGATATTTTTAAACCAATAATTTGTATATATGTACTGTATGTATATATATACAACTAGTCTTCATTTAGTGACCACAATTGGAACCAACAACTCAGTTACTAAGTGACATGGTTGTTAAACAAAATATCACTTGATGTGACCATGAAAGACTTTTGATGTCACTTCCCATTCAATTGTTGAATTACAACGGGTCATAATGGCAAGATATCACATGTCTGTGACTTCCAATTTTATTCCTACTTCTCCATTGACTTTGTTGGTGGTAAATGGTGATTATGTGACAGCAGGATGCTGTGAAAGTCATAACCCCTGCAGGTTTTGAAATGCCCACATGTCAATCAAAAAACAGCAGGGATGGTGACGATCATTAAGTGCAAGGACCGGTCATAAGGTTACTTTTCAGCACCATTGTAACTTTAAGTGGTTGCTAAACAAGGCAATCATTAAGAGAAATTGCATAACAATGATTGTCATAGCAATATTAAAGTGGAGGATATACCAAAACAATACAATCATGAAATAGGAAAGAAAATCAAGCTCTTTGCAAAATGGAAACACTGCATCAAAGCTCCTTAATGAAATCTACCATTTGCAAGGAAGTTGAGCACCTATATATATATTGTTTCTTCAAAGGATCAATCCATAGGTTTAGTTTTTCAGGGCTGTTTGGAGAAAAAAAGAAACAAAATGAAATGAAATGAAATGAAATGAAAAGAAACAAGAAAGGAAAGGAGAAAAGAAAAAAGAAGGAAAGGAGGAAGGAAGGAAAGAAGGAAAGAAAGAAGGAAAGGAAGAGAAAGAAAGAGAAAGAAGAAATTTCATTAGGCTAAGCCAGATGAATAAAGGGAAGCAGAAAAAGGACATCGATGAGGTAAAGTTAACCTACAGAATTGATGTGGTGAGACCTATTCCTAAAAGAAAAGAAAACAGGCACAGGAAGACCTGCCCACACTACAGCCATCCAATAACAACTGATTTTCTGCTGAGAGGGGAAGGACAAGAAGCAAGGGATTGACCTATCAGGACCTGTGTTGCCTCTACTCTGGACTAGGCACCAGTCTGAATGCATTGCTATTGCACAGAAATCAGGACTGGGTTTTTGGAAGTTGGCTGATGCTCTAGACTTGCCTTCTAGATCATCAGCTAACATGCCTTGATCACGTCTAGTGTACCCACAATAAATCCAAACTGATTGAAAAGCCAAACGAATTTCCATCTTCAGGACTGATTCAACATTTCAAAAGGAGGTAATCATTTATGGCTTCAATCAGTCTTGACTTCCAGCATTAAAAACATTTCCCTGGAACCCTTACAAATGTTTCCTCTTAGGTTATCCCGAGATCAAGATTTTTAATGTGGAAAAACCTTTTTATTATTTATGTGTGTATTTATTTACTTAGCATTTCAGGCCTGTACCAGGATTTGTTATGCAAAAATACCGGTTTTCTTATCGAGAGGGACATTGGCTTCAATAAAAAGCCAGGGCCAAATTGCTGGGCAGGGGATTGAACTCTGTTGTTTCTGTGCTATAGAACTAGTTTGTTGTAATAGTTAAGGCACAAGACTAGAAACCAGAAGGCCCAAGTTCTAGTCCTACCTTAAGCACAAAACCAATTGGGTGACCTTGGGCCAATCATTTTCTTTCAGCCCTAGAAAGTAGACAATGGCAAGTTGCTTCTGAAAAGCCAAGAAAACTGCAAGTTGTTGTCAGACATGGTTGAACAGAGGGAAAAGAAATATTTAAGTATGAGCATACCTATGACTTAGGAACTGCAAGAGAGGCCTTGCCTGTTTGCTTGCTTCAGCTTAGGAGCACCCAACTATGTAAAAAGCAGATCTCTAAGCAAGACTAAATATTTACATTAATACGTATACGTTTGTAGGCATCCATCTACTCAACTGTGGACAGGTACATATTAAAAACATAAAGTCTAACAACAGACAAAATCAGGAAAGAAAAAAATGTAGTCAAACAAGGAGTCAGCTGACTTTATCAGAGCAAAACTAACACACAGTGAACCCATACCATGTCTGAGATAAATGGCTTTGGGCTTATAATGAGTGACTTTTTGGCTTCAGCAATTGTCCAACATCCCATCTCTTACATCCTTATAATCCACTTGCTTATGTTGGTTGGTAAGTAAAATTAATTGTGGAAACTGATTTAACAAAGTTAGAAACTCATTTCAACCCAATAAATTTCATTAGGATTCCCTTTTATTTCATGCATTAAAAATACACTAATGTATTTTTTTCTCCATTAAGACTAATGAGCTACAGGTCACACTGTAACAGCTAAGATTATATATGTATTTATTTTGGCTCCTCAATGTTTAATCTGGTTGAGAAACTGCCAGGTTACACAGCATGACAAACTTTCTCTTTTCACCTTCTGGGCTCATTTCCTTATGGAATTATTTTGACACACACCATATATCTATGCTGCTGTTTCAATGGGGTGAAAGTAAAACAAAACAAAGTAGAACAATTTAAAAAATGACCACATTTTACTAAATTGAAGTTTTGAAAGCTTCTGCTTTAGCATAGATACATTTCTTCTCACTTTTGAGAGCAATCAAGTTAGTATCATGATATTAACATGTCATGATAAATAACTGAAAACTCCAAGTTGCTTCTCCCTGTCCAAAAGAGAATCAAAACCTCTGGTTTCTTTCTGGTTCCTGGCTCATTTGACAACTAGAATTATTATACATCAGAATGGGGTTTTTTGGTTGCTTTCAGTAACAGGAGCTATGAGAAGGAATCATCATTTTTCAAAATTCCAACTTAGAATGATATGCAAATGTGATCACTATTCTTCTGATAACTATGAATCATTGACAGTGCTTACATTCACAAAGTGGGTTAAGCCATAATTGTGGATAGTAAGACTTGACGCTTTGCATGATGTCTAAATCCAGCTAATGGTGGCTTATTTGACAGACCATAATTCAAGAAACCATAGCTTAATATTATGCACCCAGCCTATTAGTACAAATGTCTGGTGCTAGACAAATTTAGTTGGGAATTACTTAGAATGTAACTCTTCAGTATTAAGAGTAACACACTTAAGAGGGGTCCCCACTAATTTATGTAATCCCATGCACCATTCTGAAAATGTTAAAAAAACTACAAATGTCATATGTGATGACCTTATCATGTTTTCCCACTTCTATTCCAGTTTGTTGGCTCGAACTCTAAAGACAATGAGGTCATATCCAGAGCGCATTTATTTAGGCCCATATTTCCATTTAGATGCAATGGGGCTTTGAGCTTCTCTGCGTCTCTCTTTCGTACTGAGACATAATTACATGTGCATCATAAAAATTAGGAACCGAAGCAATAATATTGTTGTCAAATGCAATGCAAATTCAAAACCCACTCTTGGAGAAATCTATAACATGCCTTGGAATCTGGCAGTACAAGTCTTGTGGAGTTGCCTAAGGAAGTTGCTTTGGTATCTAGGAAGAGCTTGAATCTATTGGACCTGATAAAATGGACAGGTCCTTCAGCCACCTGTGTTTTAGATCCCTGGCTGATTAGGTTTTCCTGTATAGGTGACAAGCAGTTCAAGAGGTTTTCCATCTTTAACCTTGCCTGTGGGTGTACTTCACCAGGCAGAGTTGATTGTGCAAGAGCAGCTGGTGACTGTAAAATCTGCCTTTCAACCAATATACTTAGATTCCTTCTTGACATGCCTGTTCCAATACTTTCCCCCAAACCCAATCAGAACCAACTTTCTGAGGAGCCTCACTCCCTTCTGCAGAACCAGAAGGACACACCGGGTCTCCAAAAAGAAAGGAAAACAAAGAAAACTTGCATGATTTCCCATGTCTATATGCACTTCAAAAGCCAACTTGATAGAGATATTTAGTATTTGAGGAGGGGAAGGAAGCCAAAATATCTGTATGACAATAAAAATGCAGTAATAATAAATGGGACAGTGTCATATTTGATACCTTTCCACAACACATATAAAAACCTCGTTCTGAGGGAATTACCTTTGTTGTTCCCTAACAGGAGACCAGCAATCAGGAATTTCTTCCTTTTGGCCATGGCTTTCTATCTCAAAAAACAGGAAGGCTGAACTTTGATATATGGGCAGCCCCACAAAGGAAGATGGATTCTATCAAATTGTGCAGAACTGTCAAGAAGTTAATATGTAACTGTGTGGCCTATTTTGATTGATTATATGCCTTCAAGTCTTTTTTTAATTCCTAGTAGCAATAGCAATAGCATTTAGACTTATATACTGCTTTACAATGCTTTACAGCCCTCTCTAAGCGGCTTACAGAGTCAGCATATTGCCCCCAACAATCTGGGTCCTCATTTTACTGATCTTGGAACGATGGAAGGCTGAGTCAACCTTGATAGATTTTTCTCCATGACAACGCATAAGAACTCTGACTTATTTGATGCTCCATCGGTTTGTTTTCTTGCTGTCCACATAGTATTCTCAGGAGTCTTCTCCAACTCCAAAGTTCAAGGGTGTGAATACTCCTCCTTTCCTGCTTATTCAGAGTCCAGTATTAAATCATACCAGTGTTCAAATAGAAATTGTTTGAAACTATATTTGGCAAACATAGTATAGAGTAATGATAACAGTAGGGCTGTTATACTTGACATGCATTTTTGAGATATTCTACTATTATATTTCTACAAAGGAATTAACAAAAAGATTCTGGCATATACTGTATTAGGAGAAATAATATAATATATTGGAGAAAGAACCATAGGTTCAAGACAGAAAGCAAAATTAAAGAAACAATAAACAAAAAGGATGCATGACAAAGACTTTGGCAGGTATCTAATTTCTCCTTATTAACCCTACAAATTATATAGGCTTATAGTGATGTCCCAGAGAAGGAGGACTAAGTATGTGCTACCAACGTTCTTCAGAATATTGTGGCTTGAAATAAAGAAGAAAGTGCCCTTCCTCTTTGTTCTCAAATGTTTTTGGTTGTGACACCTTTCAAAAAATTACACTTGGAATACAACAAATGGCACGAATAGATATTAATGCTTGCTGAATGGGAGGAGAAGATAAAATACTCCTTTCAATTAAGTATCTGTCTGTTTACAGCAGGGGTGTCAAAGTCTGGCCCATGGGGCTGCCCTGGAAACAGCAAAGGACCAGCCCACAGTTCCTCTGCCTGTGAAAATGGAGCTTGCGGTCGTCCCGAGATCTGTTTTCGCTGGCAGAGAGCTCAGGCCACCACAGGCACCCCCGACACCAGTGACGTTGAGCTAGCCACGCCCACCCTGGCCATGCCCCCCTGGCCACTCCAAGGTCAAACACAACCCTGATGCGGCCCTCAATGAAATTGAGTTTGATACCCATGGTTTGCAGTAACTACAAAAAATGCACAAGCAGAGCCTGAGGGTCACAGCTTCTCCTTCTGCACTTCTCTCCAGCTCCTACAATTCCATGATGACCCGTCTCTGCCACTGAAGGATCTATAGAGCTACCATTGCTAATCGGCACTGGCAGACAAATTCTTCACAGATTAATAGATGGGAGCCTGTTCTCCAGTTGTGTAGAAGTGAAGTCATACATCTGGATGGGGCCAGGCTTGGGATGATGTGAAATACATTTGGAAAGTAAGAAACAAATCCAAACATACAAGGAAACTGGGTTCCGAGAAGAAAAAAATTGCACTTGCTTGACGAGCAGATTGAAGAAAAGGTCTTTTTAAATTTTCACACATATTCCATCTCTCTTTTTTTTTGGTCCCGTCACGTACGCAAGGGTGATTCGCATAAGAATTATTTCCTATTTGCTTGTAAAATCACAAAGATGTACAGAAAGAACAAAAGGATCTGGAGAAATTAATTTCTGGTTTTATTATATCCAGGCACAATTACTGTAATCCCTTTCCCTTCTGGACTTCCTACTGCCTTGTGATTTACAATCCGTTCTTACCAAATGCAGCTGTTTGGCTTTTTGCCAGTCTTTCCCTCCCTGATTTGGAAGGAACATAGCCTCACATGAGGGTAGGGCTGTGGGACTGAGATTAGGTGGGTGAAAAATCAACTTGGCAAGAGAACCCCCTGAAAATGATCACCGAGGTCAAAGATGGTTAGAGAAAAAAGAAGAAAAAATAACATTTGCTTATTGCAGAGTCAATGTGGTCTTGAGGTTAGAATACTGAACTCTATGTGGGAAAATTTACTTGAAATCCCAATACTGTCATGAAGCTTCTGGGATGTCTTGGTCTTTGGTCAGCTCCTCTTAGTGTCTCACCATCTATGATTGCTATAATGAGGAATTGTCAAGCACAGACAACCAGAAGCCAGGCTAGAGTTCAAAACCACTTTGAGTTTATTCCATGCAACCTATACACAAAAATCTATCAAGGCAATTTTTTTGCTGGATAAAAAAAATCAACAGACTTCAAGGGGGTGGGTGGACCTAGGTCTCTTTTGAGATGTAGAAACTTCAGCCTGATGATGCATTTGACCCAATCCTAAGTCTCAGCCTGGTCATCTCCTACAGAATAAAAAATATACAGGTTGCTTTGATTTTTTTTTAAAGCAAAAATGTGATAGTTGGGGCTTGCAGTAATTATTTCCACCTGAAGCCAAGGAAAGAACTACGTTGTCTACTGGATATTGTTCAATGAGGCAATATCACATCCTCAGCAGAGACAGGCAAGGACAATAAGGCAGACTAAATTCTACTTATTTTGCTAGTTCAAATTGTTTAGCATTTTTTTCCAAATCAGTCCTATGTTCTGCCAGTAAATGGAAGGCATTTTTCAGCAATGATGGTGGAAACTAATAATTCAGTGAACTCAAAAGATTCAAAAGGTGGTGTTTTAATAGTATGGTAGAAACTACAATGAGGTCACTTTCATTCTGATGCAAATGATATAATTTATATAATTTGTAGTAGTCACGTAATTATTACACTTGAGCCCCATTACAGTAATTGTGCCTGGATATAATAAAACCAGAAATTAATAAAATAATAATTATTCCTCAAGTATAATGAGACTCGAGTGAACCCCATTATACTTGAGATATAATGACCATTGTGAATGGTGAATGACCATGGTTATTGGTTTGCCATAGTGGTCAGAGCCAAACTTTTCTTCATCAAGTTCTAATACTGATTCTTTCGAGGGTTTGGGGGAAAGAGTTTAAGGGGTCAGATAGTTGGGTGGAACATAGTAGGCACTATGATTAAGGCACCAATTTTGCCTGTTAAAATCCCCTCAGATTGAAAAATCCCTCTCATTTTTGAGAGAGATTTTTTGTCGATTTTTTAAAGGAAGAAGTGAAATTAAGTTTATCATATTTTCAGGCAGGTATACCAGAACAAAATTTACAAAAAGGCAAAGTAAGGGGATAGCCTCACTTTGGTCTAGTGGTTAAGGCTAGAAAGTGGGAGATTGTTAGTTCTAATCCTGCCTTAGCCATGAAGCTGGGTGACCTTGGGCCAGTCAGTCTCTGTCTCAGCCCAACATACCTCACAGGGTTGTTGTTGTTGTTGTGAAGGAAAAGGAGGAGGAAGGTGTGCTGGATACATTCACTCTGTTGAGTTATTTGTAATATTATTTGTAAAAATAATGAAGGCATGATACATACAAATGAAATGGGGCTTTAATGCTTTTTCGAACCCTGCTCTGATTTTTGTTAGGCATGCAAAGATGAAGCAAGTTGTGACTGATGATTAAATATATACCCCTTCTTTGTGGCTCTGATTAGGCCTAGTTTCTAAGGCATTTTTTTTTAAAAAGCGAGCTGAATTCTGAACTCAAAGAAGAAATGAGAAGCTGTAATAATATTTTCATCTAAAATCATTTCAAATTGCCATCACTTTCTTTTCATGGCCAGCTAGACCAAAGATATGGATTAGAATTCCCTCTCATGGAGGATGGCCTGGCTTGAAGATCCACAGGGCTCCAGGGTTCCCAGATGAAAGATTTGGAATTGCTTGTTTTGGGCTGCTCCTGAGCTGAAGATAAATTGGCTCAAGTTATTAAACAGAAACGATTGCTAGATTCACGAGAATTCTGTGTAGGTGCAAGAGCGGTACAAATGATTCCTATGGAAGTGCTCTTAAACTAGCCACTGAGTGATAGATAGTAGGAAGCAGTCAGAAATAATTATTTCAGCCAATTCTTGCATGGAGTTGCTTCTAGGAAGTACTTAGAAAAACTGGAGGGCTGGATGAACTGGAGTGTTTCCAGAAGTTTCCACACCATCTGAAGATTCTTTGATAAAATCACCCTGATTTACAATGACAGATGGAAATGAGGATGGCAAAAATGAGTGCTTTCCAGTCTTACTTAAAACGAACCAAGATCTGCAAGGAACAAATATTCATATATCTTCATCCTATTATTATAGAAAAGAAGCAGGGGACTTTTTGTAATATTTTGCCTGATGAAGAGCTCTAGAGAACTTGATGTTGTACATTTGTCCAGTGTATGTGTCCTTCTGTATCACTTGGTTCTAATAAATGTATTGCTTTATTATGGCGCTTGAATTTCCAATCCCACATTGACAAACATGACTGTCTTTAAACTAGACATTTCTGGAGTTTTCTTTATGGTACATTTGGCTAATGGCCTTCCTGAAATCTAATAAGAAAGGTATATTGGTAGCTATCTGGGCAAGTATTTCCTATTCTAATGAATCCAGATGTAGTGTTTAGTTACTAGATGCTTAAAGAAAACTAAGAGTAGCATTGCAGAATGTAGTGCTCTGGTACTCTTAAAACGGGGAATTGTGTTTATTTTTCATTGCTTTTTTTTCCACAGGATTCTGCCAATAAAAATCCAGGGAATTAAATCCTCTTCTTTTCTTTGGAAATGCCTCAAAGATAAATATTTTGTTTTAAAGCATTATTGTAGGAATAATATCATAACAGAGAAGCCTCCGCAATAATGCTGTTGCTGCTGTAGTGTAAATGGTGAAATAGCTTACAGTTGGCCAGACTTCTTGGAAACAATGCTTTCTGGAGTTATTTAACCAATAGACAGTTATGCATATCAAGAATATCAATCATGTATACTAATTGCAGTGTGGTGGTTAAATTATGGGACTTGGACCAGGGAGATTCAGTTCAACTCCAAACCCAGCTACGTAGTTTTTTTGAATAGCTTTGGGCAAATGGAAGCTTCTCCGTGGAAGAAGGAATACTAGCACTGCTGTTAATGCCCAATATCTTCTCTTCGCCGATGATGTAAAACTATTTAACACCACCAACAATGCTGCTACCCT
>JANHFK010007946.1:16727-27257 GCA_036250565.1 Sibynophis collaris | reverse complement strand
AAGCCTCTGAAATGGGGGTTTCAGAGGCTGAAAAAAAGCAAGGCGCAGAGCTCACAACCAACAAACCTGTTGCTAAAGGTCACCTCTGGCAACAGCTGATTGGGGGTATTCCTGGAGGCCAATCCACCCCCAATCAGCTTTTTTCTTATTTTCCACCCCCAAAACTAAGGTGTGTCTTATACTCCGGTGCGTCTTATAGTCCAAAAAATACAGTAGTTTATGACTGGCAGAATTGACTTCTAATCCTCAGTCACAACATTTATTAACTGATCTGGCACTACTCACTCCTCTCTTGGCCTCATTTGTCTTATCAGAGGAGTATCAAAAAGCATGTTGGCTGACATATATGTCAACATGAGTTACTTGGAGGAAGGATGCCATGTAAATAAAAACCTATTTACCTTCAAAAGTTGTCCTAAGAATATTTAGCCCCCTAATGAAATCAGTACCACTTGATGCTATAATAAATTGGCCCATTCTGTCCTGTAAATTCAGAATGCCTTAGAACAGTTTTTCCCTGCATTTTAATAACTCTCTTTCTGGACACCTGCACTGAGAAAATTAAATCTGGAGGAGTCAAAAAAGGGCATTAAAAATCATTAAAATCAAATATGTGTATCATACTGGGAGTGAGGAATTACAATCCAACATAACTGGGGGGATATCATAAGATTTATAAAGGGGTTATTGTATGGTTTTGGTAAAGCATACAAGTGGTGCTAAAAAGGAGTCTAGTTATTAATCACCAATGCAAAACCATACAATAACCCCTTTATAAATCTTATAAACTGTATTTATGCATGCATATGAATAAGCAAAATAGCCAAACTGTTCACTTAAACAGAATGGCTTTAGTATTCACAGTGGCACAGCAAGTTACCAATTGTCATGTACAGTACTGACATCATCCAATAAGCAAACAGTGAAGGTAATTCTCCCAAGAGCAGCACCTTCTGAAATCAGGACAGTCAAAGTAACCCAGAGATATGACCTAAACAAACCTCAGAGTTGACAGCCGCATTATGATGGGGAGACCCCTCAAGAACTGAGCAGACTAATGGGCTAGGAAGTAGGAAATGGAAATACCAAGGAAAGTATGGAGCATCTGCTTTGACAGATGGGCCTTCCGAATACAGAAGCCTCTGCACTAAAGGTTTGTGCACCTATATCTATAGTTATATTAAAAAAATTATGATAAAACGCAGCCGTATTAAGGAAGGAGATTTTAATATATTTGGTTTAAGGAAGTATTTTTAAATGAATTCCATTAGAGGTTGCTTGTCAGTCGGTTGTAGCATAAAATACCCAGTATCTTGTGGCACCTTAAAGCTGAATTTAAAGGTAGTCCTCAACGTACAACAGTTCATTTAGTGACCATTCAAAGTTACAACGGCACTGAAAAAAGTGAGATATGCCCATTTTTCACTTATGACCATGGCAGCATCCCCATGGTCACGTGATTTACATGCAGATGCTTGATAACTAAACTCCCATTTATGACGGTTGCAGTGTCCCAGTCATGTGATTTGGGATCTTCTGACAAGGAAAGTCAGCGGGGAAACCAGATTCACTTAACAACCGTGTTACTATTTTAAGAACGGCAGTGATTCACTTAACAAATGCGGGGAGAGAAGTCGTAAAATGGGGGGAAAAGTCGCAGTGGCACAGCAAGTTACCAACTGTCACCTACTGTACTGATTAACAAATTTCTCACTTGGCAACATAAATTTTGGGCTCAATTTCGGTCGTAAGTTGAGGATTACCTGTATTTTACTATAAATTTATTAGTTTTGGGGACCAGGAGGCCCTAGGCCGAAGGCAAATCGAAATAAGGAATAAAGTGTAAACATAAAATCGGTAAATGAATCAGGGTCATCGTGAAAATGAAGAAGAGATTATGGAAGACAAAAACTGCATAGAAGATGGAACTGAGGACTAGTAACCCCAGGGCTTGATAAAAGCCCACCCAAGGGTCTAGTCCTCAGGGATGGCAGTTATGCCAGAGAGGCTCTTGGAACGTCTCGTTTCCTTAATCCCCAGCGCCCTCAGATGACGCAATCAGCCTCCCCGGTCGCGTGTCGTCACATCCCCCTCCCTTTCGCGCCGTGACGTCACCGCCCCTTCTCCTTACCGCTTCCTTTCTTGGGGGCGCGCATGAGAACCTCCGCCGCCTTTTCGGCCGGTTGCCGGGAGAGCGACAGCAGCTCCCGTTCGTTGTACCGCATCGCTTCCACCCTGCCCCGCCCCTCCGCCCTCCGCCCTCCCGGGTCGATGGCCTCTTCCCTCTTACTTCCGCCATGGCTTTCTCACGAACCGGACTTGCCCTTCAGTAACACTTCCGGGTCCGATTCCCACCGCCCTCCCAGCAAAGTGATCTCTCTCTCTCTGATCATCTTCCATTCCTAGAGCGGACACCTGGGAAATGTCCCTCTCTTCCTCGGCCCTCCTCTTGATATACTTCCGGGAGAATATCCGTACCGACGGTGATCTAATCCGGAAGTGAAAGCTCCTTAAGCGCTTTCGGCCTAGTACTTTCCAACGGTAACAAGGCGACGCGTTAAAGAAGGCCTTTGGTCGTTCGGGCGATTCGGTGCTCCTCGGCGGCTGATGAAGCGAGAGGGAGTCGAAACGGCACGGGTGAGGCAAGAGGGAGAGAATGTGCCAGCTTTGAGATTAGGACAGAGCTCAGAGGCCATGGTGGGGAATTAAATGATGGGGTGAGAAACATGCGGGAGGGTATAATTAAAATAAATGGTGGTGAGACTGGAATGGGAGCAGTAGGACTGAGGGGAGGAGAAAACAGCCCCCCAAACTTAGTGGGCCTCAGCCAGTCGTGGGAATGGGGGGGCAATAGAGGAAATGCCCTGCTTTGGAGGAAGGAAGACCTGCATTCCCTTGTACAAGCTTGTACCAGGCAGTCCTCGGTTTACAACACTTCATTTAGTGGCCATTCAACGTTGCAAAGGCTCTGAGAAAAGCGACTTATGACCGTTTTCACACTTGCAACCATTGCACGTGAATAAAATTCAGATGCTTGGCAACCGACTCCTATTTTATAACGGTTGCTGTTGTAACCCGGAGTCACGTGATCACCTTTTGCATCCTTCTGACGAGCAAAGTCAAATGGGGAAAGCCAGATCCACTTATCTAACCACTGGGTTACTAACTGAACCACTTCCGTGATTTGCTTAACAACTCAGGCGAGAAAAGTTGTAAATTGGAGCAAAAACTCACTTAACAAATGTCTCGCTCAGCAACTGAAATGTTGCGCTCAATTATGGTCATCAGTTGAGGATTATCTGTGATGATGGAAAAGGGGTGGAGGTAATGAATGGCAGTGAATAGGGCGAGCAGTTGGAAACGCTGCCGCCAGAGGGGAAAGGAGCCGTTACTGCATGGCAGGGGAAAGGGGGCCAGGATGATTGTAGATGGAGCAGAGACTATAAAAGTAAAAAGAAGTCAGGTTTTTCATCTTAGAGGCAGATTGTAGTCACGAATGAAAGTGAATATTCATGTCCCGGGATAATGTTGCAGGATCCAATCTGGGTCAATCACCGGGACCAGAGGTTTTGTCTTCCGAGCTTTTCAACTTGTGCTAGAGCCCATCTTCAGACAAAACATCTGGTCCCAGTGAGGGACCCAGATTGGATCTTGCAACAGGTTGTAGTGTGTGAATTTGAAGTTTGTTTCCCTACAGGCTATTGAAGTTGGCTAATGCAGTATTTTTCTTTTGTGCTCTTAATTCTGAATATAATGGTTATTAATTGGATTATTCATTATATATGGATTCATTATAGTCACCCAAGCCAAAACCTTGCCTTCTCACTTACGTTAAAGCTCCTGACATGTCATGTTAATGTCCTAGTGAAAGGTCATTGTTTTTGTTTTAGGATGACTACATTCCACTCTATTAGGAAACCTTGTTATTAAAATTTGTTCTTAGTTTTTATGGTTTCTGCCTTTCCATTTGTCTATAAACAATTAAAGTTTCTTGTAACAATTGAAATGGATGGCGCAATGGCTCAGCGGTAAGGTGCTGGTTTTGTTAGCTAGAAAGTCGACAGCCCAGGCTCGAGACCCAAGTGTCAGGGTGAATTTCCGTTTTTGCCCGAGCTCTTGCTAATCTAACAGTTTGAAAGCATGTAAATGCAAGTAGATAAATAGGTACCACTTCAGTGGGAAGGTACCAGTGCTCCAGTGGTGGGTTTCTACTGGTTTGCTCCAGATCCTGTGAACCGATAGTAGCAGTGGCAGGAGGCTCCACCCACTTGCCCAGACGTCATCACGGATGCTCTGTGCATGCATGCGCATGCACTCCTCTTGCAAACTGGTAGGCAAGGTAAGTGGAACCCACTACTGCAATGCTCCATGATGTCATGCTGGCCACATGACTAAATAGTGCTGGCTCAATAGCCTTAAAACAGAGATGTGCACTACCCGCTAAAGTCGACTACAACAATTGAGATAGAATGCTTACTCTCACATGATTTTATCTCTTTTAATTTTTTGCACAGATTTTCCATGTTTTCTCAGGATATGTTAAGACCAAGACCATTTAGGCAGTACCTGAATGTAAAGTGACTTTGTGCAGATCACAGTGTAAAACACAATATAGATAGTCTTTCGCTTTACGACCATTCAAGTACAGCAACTTAATTTCCTCCTCTCTGTCTCTGATTCCCAGCATTTTGAAGCACAAAGACTTCAGTCATGGATTTTCAGCACCGTCCAGGTGGAAAAACCGGGAGTGGAGGTGTTGCCTCAGCCTCAGAAAGCAACAGGGACCGCAGAGAGAGGCTGAGGCAACTAGCCTTGGAAACAATAGATATCAATAAGGTGAGCTTCTACTTTTTTGCTGTGCAGTGAATAAGAAGTATAACGTAATGATGAAATAAAGGATTGATTAATCTATTGGCCCATAGTCACCACCATTCAACTGTTAAGGTGTTACACTCAGACTCAGAAAACCAGGTGCAGGTCCATCCTCTGCCACAAGAGTCCACTGCATGACTTTTGCCCTAGGCTCTCAATCTCAGCAGCTGTTTGCAAGGATCAGATTAAGGGGGGAAAGTGTGATGCATGCGACAATGAACTCCTGGAGGAAAAGCAGTAGGTACACTTAATAAAGAACGGCCTGCTTAAGACAGAACACGTCTTTTTCAACAGCCTATCTCTAGTTTAATCCTCAAATCTGAGAAATGGCATTCATACCTCAAACATTCAAGGCCAAGAATTCCTCAGATACAGCACCTTGAGCCAGCAGGTTTGGGAAGGATTTCTCTTTGATTGGTAGCTATCAATTAGAACAGACAGCACTGGGCGAGTAATGAAAGTATATACCAGTGATGGCTACCCTTTTCCGCACTGAGTAGCAAAGCGTGTGTTTGTGCAAATGCGTGCGTACGAGCAAATCCCCAAAATGCAATGCACGTGTGGCCCCCATACATGTGCCCCCTATGTGCGTGCGACCCCCAAAAATGCACCATTCGCATGCGGCCTGACCTCCCCCTCAAACATATGCGGCAGAGACCCAAAGACGACTGCCCAGTGGGAGGCGTGCACGCATGTGCAGCAGAGCTGAACTGGGGCGAAAGCTCACGTTCCCACAGAATGCCATAGGTTCGCCATAATGGGTATTTAGTATATACTAAATTCAACATAACTGTTGGGTATATGCCTCTCCCACGGATATGCATCGTTTTTCTTTTCAAAAATATCATAATAGCAACTCGGATGTAAAAAAATACATGTGGGAGGAAATCACAATTCAGCCACTAGAGTTTAGTTCACATCCAGAAATCATCTGTCGTGGTCGGTTTGGTTTGGTTTTGTGCTTTTAAGTCAGCATTGATGAGTTTCTGCAATTTCCTTGGGGAAAATTTTGGAAATATTTTGCCATTGCCAGCGTTGAGAGAAAATAATTGGCTCACAGTCACTTCCGCCCAGGGCAGGAGTAATATTTACGGTGTCCTGGTTCCTAACCTGGAACCTTAACCCTTACACCAAACTGGCTGTCTCACATATATAGCTTGTGTGAAGTCTACATCCTGGGGATGATACATGTGTACTTTCTGTATTGCCTAAACTGAGACTTAACCCTTATTTTTGTTCCCAACAGGATCCCTATTTTATGAAAAATCACTTGGGGTCTTATGAATGCAAACTTTGTCTGACGCTGCACAACAATGAGGTGAGGACTTATTTTTGCAAATGCACTTTGTCCGTTAAGGAATGTTGTAATTTAACAATACATTATTGCAAATGCCCCAACCTAAGCACAAGTATTTCTGGAAGAATCGAATTCTTGCTTGCAATCTTTCTAACATACCAAAACCTGCTGATTGGTTTAATTATTGATATTGTTTTATTTGGCTGTGCTAATTCTTTATTTTATTTATTTATATCCCACCTTGACTATTTTTACAAACAACCTGAGATGGAAAAAATATCTCACGCATCTTCCTCCTCCTATTTTCTTTAGAACAACAATCCTATGAGGTGGGTTGGCTTGAGAGAGGATAACAAGACTGGCCCAATGTTACCCATCTGACTTTCATGGCCAAGGCAGGATTTGAATTCACAGCCTCCCACTTTCTAGTCCGGTGTGTTAACCATGGAACCACGCTGGCTCTCTTTATATTATTTATCCTTGTTAATAACTTTGATTAGTTATTTAATTTACATTTTAACTGTTATGGATGCATTTGTTGGTTGTTTTGCAAAATGTTTTGAATCTTGTTTTGTTTTGATGGTGCATAACAAATAAACGACAACATCTTTGAATGGATATGAAGCCTGCTTCCTCCAAATCTGTTTAAAAGGAACCCTTTCTCAGAATCACAGGAACCAGACTATTAGCCTGGGTTCCCACAATTGGCTATCACAGGTTGGGAACCTTATTGTTTACAGGTGGTTTAGCAAATGGGAACCCAGTAATCCTCTTAACTCAGTGTGAGAACCAGACCATCATATCAACCCATAGGCGGTGGCTCAATAGCGAAGACGTTGAGCTTGTTGATCAAAGGGTCAGCAGTTCAGCAGTTCGAGTCCCATGAGCTCCCATTACTTGTCCCAGCTTCTGTCAACCTAGCAGTTCTAAAGCACATAAAAAATGCAAGTAGAAAAATAGGGACCAGCTTTGGTGGGAAGGTAACAGCTTTCCATGCGCCTTTGGTGTTTAGTCATGCCAGGCACATGACCACGGAGACGTCTTCGGACAGCACTGACTCTGCGGCTTTGAAACGGAGATGAGCTTCGCCCCCTAGAGTTGGAAACGAATAGCACATATGTGCGAGGGGAACCTTTACCTTTACCTTATAGTTTGTTTGTTTTTGCAGTGCATGTGATGTCAACAGGAACTATGTTTTGTTAACTCATTTCTAGCATATTGTATTGAGTCAGCTTCTCTTTATCTATAAAAAAGGTTTAGCCGAATAGCTATTTCCTTTCCGTATAAAAGATTTATAACACCTGGCATCTCCAGAGAAAGCAAAGAAAGACATTCATTTAAAACTCTGAAAACTGCTGCCAATGAAGAGCAGAAAATGGTCAGTTGAATTAACCCAGCAGCCTGAATAAATAGCCCATTTAATTAAAACCTTTTAAAAAATACTTCAGAGAGCAGTTTGGCCCCTTGACGGTGCAGAGTTAAAGCTGAGCTGGAGATTTGAGGCTGCTTGACTTTACTGTTTCCCTCCCAGCTCTGTCTATCCTTGGGGCAGCCAGGCTTGACCTAGAATTTAACTAATTTCACCCACCCTTTCTTCTTATTCCACAGGGAAGCTACTTGGCACACACCCAGGGGAAAAAACATCAGACCAACTTGTAAGTTTCTAATCGTAAGCACCTCTTTTCTTTATTTTATCTAAACCTCTCCCCCTGTTCCCCTATTCTTCCACTGGCCAAAAACCTATACACACTGCAAGAGCAAAAGGCATCTTGGGAATCAGCTAAAAATCTGCTAGTTACAAAGACACAGTTGTCTTTCAGTAGCCTTGGGACAGTCTGGTTATGTAGCGTTTTTCATGACATCCGTCAGCCTTCCTCCACCTGATAACAAACTGTCTTAGGAGTACTCCTGAGGGTTTGGCTGTAAGGACAGTGTGTCTGATTTTCCCCAAGATTGTGTATGTGGGCATAAGTGCATTGTCTGAAAGCTCCAGTTGAAGGCCAGTTTCTCAGTTAAGCTTTACATGAAAGTTTATTTGATCTCAGAAGTGTCCCTAGTGAGTATAGTTAAAAGCAATTTGGACAGTTTTGTTTATGTGGAGTGAGAACCAAGCCAAAGCACAGGTTGCTTCTTGTTATTCTGCAATTATTCTAAGTAGCCTCAGATATTTCTACAGACAGATAGGTCTCCCAAGTGTTGCTAATAAAGTGATGGGACCAATATAAATTGACTTTACATGACCATTTGGATTTATACTAGACTAGTGTTTTTTTCAAGGAGGCACGGTGCCTGAGCAGTTAAAGATGCTGAGCTTGTCAGCATCTTTAACTGAGCTTGGGACCCAAGCACGGCATGACTTGTACAGGAATAATTTTAAAGACCTTATGCACATTATGTGCTTAAATACTTATTGTTCCCCTGATGGTGGAGAACTGTGTAAAAGAAATCCACCCCCCTTTTCTCAGAGTGGTTTCATAACTGCCTTCCCCTCCCTTTCATTTGCAGAGCTCGACGAGCTGCCAAAGAAGCCAAAGAGGCCCCAGCTCAGCCAGCTCCAGAAAAGGTGAAAGTGGAAGTGAAGAAATTTGTGAAAATTGGCCGGCCAGGTTACAAAGGTAGGCATGGCTCCAGGCTACCTGATGGGATTAGCCAGCTCCACTCATGCCAGCAGAAAGGGGCATTCTTGCAAGCCCTGTGAGGCAAGAAATTTTGGCTTGGAGGGTCCAGAAGAAGAGCCTTTTCTGCCTTGGCTCATGCCCTCTGGAACATCTCCCCTCCCCCCCAAGACCTTCTGAAAGGCCTTGAAGACATGGCTGTGCTAACTAGCCTGGGGCCCTAATGGGAGTGTGACAGGTTGGAGATGGGTAATGGAGTAGAGAACACCCTCCCTCTCCATCCTGCTTTGTTGCTGTTAGTTGCGAAGTCGTGTCCAACCCATTGCAACCCCATGGACAATGTTCCTCCAGGCCTTCCTGTCCTCTACCATCCTCTGGAGTCCCCTTACGCTCACTCCTACTGCTTCAGTGACTCCATCCAGCCACCTCCTCTGTCATCCCCTTCTTCTTTTGCCCTCAATCTTTCCCAGCATTAGGCTCTTCTCCATTGAGTCTCCATCCTGCTTAATTTTATTTTAATTCAGTTTTAAATTTAAAATCTTTATGTTTTAATGTTTTATTCTGAATATTATCCAATGTTTATAAACTACCTAATCTCTGGTGAGATAGGTAGTATACAAGAGATAGACAGACAGCAACGTATTCTGCAGTGTTCCTTTGGAAACAATTAAATTTGAAATGGTTGGGGGTTTTTCAACCATTTTGGCTTTCCAGTGTGCTTGGAACACCCTTCATATTCATACAAATTCATATTTGTATTCATAAGAGCCGTGGTGGTGCAGTGGTTAGAATGCAATACTGCAAGCTAACCCTCTGCTCACTCCAGGAGTTTGATCCTGACTGGCTCAAGGTTGATTTAGCCTTCCATCCTTCCGAGGTCATCAAATGAGAATCCAGATAGTTGGAGGCAATGTGCTGACTCCATAAACCACTTAGAGAGGGCTGTAAAGCACCATGAAGCGATATATACCATATTTTTCGGACTATAAAATGCACTGGAGTATAAGACACACCTTAATTTTGGGGGAGGAAAATAAGAAAAAAGTTGATTGGTGGATGGATCAAATACCCCCAATCAGCTGTTCCCAGAGGTGAACTTTAGCAACAGGTTCCTTGGTTGTGAGCTCTGCGCCTTGCTTTTTTTTCAGCCTCTCAAACCTCTGTTTCAGAGGCTTTTTTTTTCAACCTGTCAAAGGGTGCTTTCAGAGGTATTTTTCCGCCTCTCAAAGGGAGGTTTCAGAGGCTTTTTTTCAGCCTCTCAAACTGAAGTTTCACAGGTTTTTATCCTCTGTTTGAGAGGCTGTTTTGGGGGGGGGGAAGGTGTGTCTTATTAGTAAAAAAAATACGGTAGTTCCCTTTCTTGACTCTGTTTCTGGACATGGGGGCTTCTTGGCCTGATGAAGCACCAGCAATCAGGATGAGCTAGGGAAATATTCAACCCAGAGATTTACCCAGGTTAATCAATGACTTAGGTTTCATCAGCATTTGCCAATGATTTAGTTTTAATTGTGCAACAACCTCCAGAAGGGAAAAACTAAGGGAAAAACTAAAGGAAATAGTTGCACTGATTGGTTTTAAAGATCTTGTTGGACTCTGATGAGCTGTGAAGATTTGGTTACAAGTCTGGGCCTGAAGTTCCAAGTGTGTTAAAGGGCTCATTTCTTGGCTGTATTAACATCCATGGAAATAATTCTGCTTGATGACCATATATATTTATTTTGCATTGTTTTAATTTGTTTAATATTT
>JANHFK010007941.1:196461-210125 GCA_036250565.1 Sibynophis collaris | reverse complement strand
ATATTCAAAAG
The DNA here is from genome assembly GCA_036250565.1 of Sibynophis collaris. Classification (NCBI taxonomy): domain Eukaryota; kingdom Metazoa; phylum Chordata; class Lepidosauria; order Squamata; family Sibynophiidae; genus Sibynophis; species Sibynophis collaris. Next base: position 210,114 of record JANHFK010007941.1, on the reverse strand, counting down.
ACTATACTTCTTAGAAACTTTTTTATATAGATAAAATTATAATACTTTTTGTCCGGTGATGTGTGCATCATTTCGGAAGGATTACCGGGGGTGGGACACAACAGTTACCAGGAAAACCTTTTTTTATCCTGAATGACAGAAGGTCTGATGGAAATTTAAGGATTAAAAAAGAAACTCTTTTGGAAAATGGAAATTAAAATGGGGACTGGGTGGACTTGAAAGGATATTTCCTGTGGGATGTTTAAATTTTTTGTAAAAGAATATATGAAGATTTTGAAATTAATTGTAATAAATATTTGTGAGGTAAAATTTTGTTGATTGGGACTTGAAGGTCAAGTACAGGGAACAAAAAATTGCTCTTCAACAAGAGCAGACCCATTAATACAATGGAGCAAAACTATTTGACTATAGAAGAATTCAAGGCTGTTTGAGAACAATGTACTCAAAAGTTAGTTATGACAATGTTTGACGCTATAGCAGAGACTATAGAAGAACAAAGGATTTCATTAGATAAAACAGTGACTGAGAGTGATTTGAATGTGGGTTTGGAGAAAAAAATGCTGGATTAAACAAGTGCTGTGAAAAAAAATGGTATGGATTTGAAAATGGATTTTAAAATGTCAGAACATAAATGGTATGAGAAAAGATACCAAAATTGGTTTACAAATGAAACCAACTACTGCCTTAATAATTAATAAATAATATTAAATAATACAAATAATAAATCAAAAGGAGTGATCCTTATCAAAAACCTTATCTTGGATTTACAAAAGGAATGTATAAAAGGAAATGGTTTCTGAGAAGACTCAAAGAGAAAATGCTAAGATATCAACAAGTACAACATTAATCAATTAAAAATCAAACAAAAAAATCAAACAAAATATTTACAAAGTGAATCTTTTCGACAAAATATGTTATATTATGTTATAACATATATATTATATTATATTAGTATGTTACATTACATGTTACGGTTTCTAGTATTACTTAATGGCATTTCCTTGTGACCAGGAGAGATTTCTTAGAGAAAGTGAAAAGTTTGGATTACAAAAAGGTATTTTTTATTAAGATTAGTGTGTGTTAATATTTCTGGTGACTTTTAATAGACATTTGCTGATTGATGAATGGACTGAATGATGAGTTGTTGTAATTTGATTAGTGATTAGGGATAAGATTAGGGGTTTTTTATCTTTATATTTGTAGACTTTAATATGTATACTGTAACAACAACAACAATAGTACAATAGACCTGCAAGTAGAATAACTACGGCAAAAAAGCAAACATATTATCAATAGTAATAGGTGCCTTGGAGATAATCCCAAAATATTTGGAGTACCACTTGAATACCATTGGCATTGATAAAATCACCATTGATCAATGGCGAAAAGCACCTTTAACACCATCAGACAGCAGCATTTGCCTATCCCAGGTTCTTGGGAAGGTAGAATGGAGGTGGATAAAAATGCCAAATCCAGTCTAAACATGTGGTCGACTGTGCAACCAACCATAATATATATTACGTTTATATGAGGATCAATGGTATGGCCGGGATAACACAAAGATATGGGCAACACAGTCCAAGGCTGAACAAGCTACTATATATTACAACAACAGACGTGGAGATAACAGCCTAAACTGTGTCTGGAAAGGCTCTGAACATATTCAATCTGTACATTACAGCAAATTTTGAAGTGTTACTTCACTTATTATTGTTGGAACCCTTTGAAGCTCCTCTTTTACAGATGAGCCACTTGGAGCTGAGTTTTCTTAACAAAACATGGCAAGTGCTGTTCAAGAGTTTATGTGAACCCAGAGCTTCCCCAGCTGAAGAGCCTGCAATTACCGATTAAGTTAGCTTGTTTTCCTTGAGAAATAGGACAATTAAAATCCCTACATTTCTATCTCTCCTAATAGCAACACTGTTACCGCCACTCTGTAAGGCAGTCATCTCAAATCAATTCAGATCTCGTCTTGTGGTTACTTTTAGGTCTCTGATGTTCCGTTGACCAATCACATCCACAAGAGTTTTTCCAGGCTCTTTCAGGAACAAGGGGGCAGCTCTGAACACATTGGAAGGGACTGTCTTTCTTCCACTGATGCTAATAAAGAAACCACTTCACACAAAAGTCCCAACTTGCATGCACCGTAGCACTTGCAAGACGCAGAATTAAGTCATGCAAACGTTAACTGTCATTCGAACTAGTTGTGTGAACTTGCCTTTCAAGCCCTGAGGGAGAATGTTTAGTTTAGTGGCTTTTCTACGGGCCGCATAAAGAATCCAATCGAACTTCGTTTAGAAAATAGTATATGCCAGATTCCAGATCTGTGGTCAAACCATATATTAAAGCTGTCTTTTTAACAGATGAGAAAGAAGAATGTGACTTTGGGGAAAGCTATCTTGTTTCTCTGGTCTGGTTTTTTTTTTTTTCCCCTCAACTCAAAGACAAATGTTTAGTCTGCTCATTTCAAAAACAACCATAATTTTCATCACATTGATTGCAAATGGTAGAATAGATCATGAGGCCCTGGTGCGTGATTCATTACGCCTCTAGCAGCAAGTGCTAGGTTAAAGATGAAATAACTACAGGTACGTGGTAAATACATGCTAAAATTGAAAATAACTTTTTTGTTTTTAATCCTTGCTCTATTTAAAAGGAAATTTTCAACGGACTGTTTATTTGGAAAGCTCCAATTAGCCTCTCCACGCTGTGTTTTGATTTCTAGCAAAATCACAGTTCAAACGTCTAATGGATGCCCTACTCCTCATCAAAAAGTATGGTTCAAAATATCACCGTAATTCCTAGCAATATTTCATGTGTCTGCTCACTGTCATGCAGCAAAGATTTAAGCCTGATTCACATATTAGAACTTTCACACCGTTACAATTCCACGAGCTGAGAATATTGAAGGGATTCCAAACCTCGCCATTTTGATTGTGGACCCACCACAATGGAAGGAGAAATAGGTCTGCAATGGAGTATCTGTTGTACTCATGATGGCTCTCTACACATTTAGAACCATCCCCCCCCACCCGACTCATATGGAAATGCATCCTGTGTTGTGCTAATATAAGATTGAAGGCACACTTCTTTCCTAATCAAATTTGAAGTGTAGATCTACGGACAGTTCTAACAACCTCAATTTTTGTATAAGAAAATTATTTTGTATAGGAAAATGGGTGAGGAAAATCTAATAATATGTAATTGTCCAGAAACAACATGAGCAAAGGATTCCAGTACAAAATTTCAAACAATGGGTTATTGTTTTGATTTCTTCTGAATCACAGCTCCATGATCTCTGGAAAACAATAGCTCTCTAACCTTTAATAAATGCCAGGGTGTGCAATAAGGCTTAGTTGTTAGACTTCACTTTTATTCCTTGCATTACCTTTGCCTTCCTGATTTCTTGCCTACATTTTTGAACTAAAGCTGTGTAGACCTCCTTGTTCATCAGCCCTTCCTTCCACTTCCAATGAACACCATTCTTCATTCTCAGTTCCTTTATGTACTGTCTAGTAGATCACACTGGCCCTTAGTTTTCTTCCTCAGAGCTATTGATTGGAACTGTTATCCCTAAGATTCAATTGGATTCCAAAGTTTGCTTTAAATATTTTCCTCTCTCTCCCACGCCCCATAGTATAGTGTAGTGTAGTGTAGTGTAGTGTAGTGTAGTGTAGTGTAGCGTAGCGTAGCGTAGAGTAGTGTAGAGTAGTATAAAATATTTCTTGATAGTTCTCTGATTTATTAAAACTGCCCTTTCTAAAATTCATGAATCGTGTTTGTCACCAAATTTTATGTTAAAATCAAAAACTATGCATCCAAAGTTCCCACTACTTCAATACAGTATCTTCAATCAACTTCTGTATGTTAATAAGGTTTAGGTCCTCTAGTGCAGGGATCCCCACCCCCCGGTCTATGGACTGGGCATGCCATGCCAGAAACTGGACCATGAAAATAAATGAAGTCCCATCCGCGGGATGCAGGCAGCATGCAAAACCACGCCCCTTCCAGTACACAGATAAAACCTCTCTCCACGGAACTGGTCCCTGGTTCCCAAAGGGTTTGGGGCTGCTCTCAAGTGTCTATCTCAACCCTTTCAAAAGAAAAAAACTGTCCAAGTCAAGAACTCATCTGACACCTTGTGTTGTAGTTGGGGATGGAGATTCTAATGAACGTGGAGATTGTTGGCTAGTAAGACAGATACTTAGACTTGATGTCTTGGGGCCTTACTTTTTATTTATACTGTCTTTTAGCACTGCCCATAAGACACAGGAAGAGCATGTGATTTTGGTAGCACCGGACCACCAAGCCAGTTTTTAACACATGATGTTTTTTACTTAACTTTGAAAGCAATAAAACTTTGGATCCATCCCCCTTTGACTAAATTTATGCCGTTCCTTGTTCATAACCATTAACAGTTTGTGGAAAGTTTATTACTCTAAATGGAGACAGTCTTGGGAAGAAGCTGGTTTGGCTGGGTAAGTAAAAAAGCAGGTTCCAGCCTAGGCGCTGCGAAGTAGAAGATTTAAAGAAATACTTATTTGAATCTACCCTCTGAAAGGGACTTCCCTTGGTTACATATGAGCATTTTGTGGGTTCTATTTAGGTGGCCAGGATTTGGGAATTTGTCTAGAAATAGAAAACAGATTAGCAGGAATAAGATAAAGGATTAAATACAACCAGCAGGCAGCCACATTTCTGGAAAGACACAGATGCAGACAATTAAGCTTGCAGCATGTGGCAGAGTTGGGCTATTAGAAATCGGAAACAGGATCCCCAAATCCCAGAGGGCTTTTATGAACACTTGGCTGAGCCATGGGTGGGATGTTAATTGTTCCTTTGTGTGGCAATGACACCTCAAATGTCCTCTGTGCCATCCTTTTTTCTTTTATTTTTCCCTCCCATATCCTAGCCCAGTGATGGCTAATCTTTTTGCCGTCGTGGGCCAAAAGCGGGGGGAGCATGGGGGGGTCACACATGCATGTGCCCACACCCATAATTCAATGCCCGCCCCCCCCTGTGCATGCGCACATGACCTCTGCGCTCCCCCTGCTTTTGGCACACGATGGCACAGTGGGCCTGGTAGACCCATTTTTTGCCCTCCTCAGGCTCCAGAGGCTTTCTAGGAGCCTGGGGAGGATGAAAATGGCCTTCCCCACCCCCCTGAAGGCCCTCTGGAAGCTGGAAACAGCCTGTTTCCCGACTTCCATTGGGCCCAGAAGGCCCGGAAATCAGCTGGCCAGCGCATGCATGCACGCTGCAGCTGAGCTGGGGCAATGCTCGCGTGCCCGCCGATATGGCTCTGCGTGCCACCTGTGGCACACGTGCCATAGGTTTGCCATCACGGCCCTAGCCCTTCATTCGGCAGTCAGGAAACCATCTTTTCCAATCACTTGGATTCCTGCAGTGAATATTGAGCTGGCTCTGCAGATACATCCAGACGGAGATGACTGGTGAGAAGCAGTGCCTCCAGTATTCCATAGTGATCCTTGTTTCGTGTTTATTGAATTGCTTCTACAGAATCAGAAGACTCTTTTGTTCCAGACCAGGTTTGCTCTGCTCTGTATTCTCTGAGAGCAGTGATTGCAAATTTTGACTAGCTTCTGATTCCTCTTGGGAAGGATGACATGTGCAGAGTGCCCCATTCATATATTGTTAGCATGCATCGCATTCTCACTGGTCATGGTTAGCACAGCCTGAATTAATGGAACGGTTGCAGACCTCCATGGTTTGAGCTCCCAACAGCTATTAACTATTCTTTTGTTGCTTTAAAGGTAACAGCACAGGTGTTTCAAACTGAGATCTGTATGGCAGATGCTTTTCCAAAAGTAATAATAACCCTATTGGCTGAGAGCCACCTATCATTTCAAATTTTCCCTAGCGCTCTGTCCCTGCAAGTTTGCAAAAAATGAAATCTACAAAAATAATACATTTTGGGAGATTTGGGGAAGCAATGCACACACATTGACATTTACAGAGATAATCATACATTTTTGGAGATTTGGGAAACCAGTGTGCACATGGATCAGTGATGAGTCAATAAGCTTTGTAGGGCCAAAGTTGCAATTGATTGATTGATTGATTAGTTTAGCTGTGATGATAGGATGATGTCCCAGAAAAACAAGGGTATAATCTTTGGTGCTTTTTCCCATTTTACATGGTAAAGGGATTTTAAATAACATACATTACATTGCTTTGCATGTACATGAGAGCTTCTGCACCAAAGAAAAATTCCTTGTGTGTCTAATCACACTTAGCCAAATAAAGTATTCAATTCAATTATGTGCATTAAACCTAACAGAATTTTGATACATTTTACTTTCTGGTGACAGAATTGATATTATTTGGTTACTTAATTATTTGGAGATTTGGGCATTCACAATTGGTTTAAATAAATTCACAATACACCTTTTCTGAAGCAAAGCTCACCGTTATTTTGTGCAGCTGAATTTCTGATCAGCAAGGCTAAGAGGAGATGGGGAAAGATCCATCATTTTGTCCCTTGAATTCTTTTATACATTTGTGGGATGTAGTGTGATGCTTCTTCTGTTGTTATCCATTTTCTAACAAAGTTTGTGTAATTAATGAACAACCTATGAGGAAGAAATGTTTTTTTTTAACTTAAATTCAGCTAACTTTCTGCCTTTGTGGGCACCATTTCTTAGGCATGATTTCAAAGGACATTGTTAAGGCTAGATAAGCTATTCCTCCAATTAACTACAGTTCTCTTTTTTAATATATATATATATAAATTTTATTGGTTTTCACAAAATTTTATAGGGAAATAGGGTAGTGGGTAATAATACAATCTTCTCTTTTTGTGTTTCCTTCCCATATTGTCCACTCTGTAGCTTTACATTGCAAACTCATCCTGTATGACACTGAAAACTCAAGAAGAATCTTCGCTTTGAGTTCCCAGAAAGGAAGGGTTATCTCCCTTTCCTTGAATGAGAATGAAAGAACTGATCTGACCTGGGAGTCTGTTTGTTTATTACAGGTAGTCATCAACTTACAGCCATTCATATAGAGACCATTTGAAGTCACAATGGCACAGAAAAAAGGTGACTTAGTTCCAGTCTTCACACTTATGACCATTGCAGCATCCTCGTGATCATGTGATCAGAATTTGGGCACTTGGAAACAGGCATGTATTCATGACAGTTGTGCCATTCCATGATCCTATGATTACCATTCCAGCCAGCTGGAAGCAAAGTCAATGGGGGAGACCAAATTCACTCCACAACCACACGATTCATTTAACAACTGAATTGATCTACTGAACAACTATGGTCAAAAAAGGTAATAAAATGGGGTAAAACTCAACTTAACACCTGCCTTGCCTAGCAACAAAAATTTTGGGCTGGTAAGTTGAAGATTACCTGTATTTTATATCTTTGCATGGTGGATTTGAGTGGTGCAGTGTCCTAAGGGTGAAGATGCTGTGAGTTTGATCCTAGATAGAGGCAGATATTTCTCTCTCTGGGTACAATGAGAATATTTCTGCTGTGAACTCCGCATTGGCAACAGGAAGAGCATCTGGCCAATAACATTCAGCTCCATTTAGTTGCCCCAACTCCACCCCGCAAGGGATTACGGGATCAGTAAAAGACAACAAAAAAAATCTTTGCTTACAAGATTTGTAGTAGTCTCCTTACACTTTTTAGTCTTATTATGCTCTTGCTTTTTCCCTAAATTGTTTTAAGTATTTTTACAAAAATCCAGTTCAGCATACAAGCTTGACATTTCTTTTAGCCTCCCAGCTAAATACTAACCAGTTTCAACCTTTCCAAAACAGTCAAGGAATGAAAGTGACATTTGATTCCTCAATTATTACAGCATTTTAATCAATAGGTAATTCTGTTGGGATTTTGTTTTTTAATCATATATGTTCCAAAACATGATTATAAATTACTCTTGGCTTCCTTTAAAAAGTAGGTGCAAATATTAAAAGAGATGGAAAAAAGGAAAGGAAAAGTTATGCAATGCTATTGGATAGATTTATGCTGTAAAAAATGCTTTGTTTAAATCAAACTTAGTCCAGTTTGCATTAAAAGTAACCACAGAATACATTAAAATAAACAAAACCATGCAAAAATCCTAAAAGTTAATTTTAGAATTGGAAACTGCTTGGAAAGCCCTCTATTCTATCTCCATGCTTGTCAGCACAAGATTAATCTACTGTAGCTGATTTTTAGCTATAACTAGCAATTCATCCCATGATTAGAGTACTGCCAATTAGCGGTAATGTATTTTGTATTTATAATCATATCGCATAAATAGTGCACAAGCTATTCCATGAAAGCTATGCAAATTTTCAAATTCTAGGTTTTAATGTGTAAACTGATCTTGTGGAAAGCCTATGATTTTACAGCGATTTTGCTTTACTGGTACAGATCAAACTCTTATAAAATTCGCCTAGTTAAGCAAATTGGAAGAAAACTTGGTTCCTAAGGGTATCTTTAGCCCCTAAGAATTTGTGTTTTTGTGTATGCACGTGCGTGTACTGCAAGAAAAAGAAAAGATTTCACCTTGTTATGTTTTTTAAAAGTTTTAGTTGAAGCTGATTGTTCATTGAGTAGCTTGTTATAAAATGCCATGACTTTCTTTCCTGCTAGCCCCTTTCTCTCATAAATAATTCCTGTTCAAATTAACAAAGTTAAGAAGAAATCTAGCTGGCAGAAAAATTTATTTGGCTGATCTTACACACAGCTTTGCTTTGAGAAAAATCATTCCAGTCTTTTTGAACAAGGAAACCTAACCAGAACTTTCAATAACAGAAGGGGGGAAAAAATCATATTATTGAAAGTTAATACAGAACAAAGAGTTGGAGTCTATGTTCAGGTCCCTTACAACTCTCCCCAGATCTTCCAGCACAGAAAAGAATGTTATTATTCAAAATATACTTTAGTTGACTAGAATCTCCTCTTGTAAGACTAACTCCCTAAATATCTATTGAAAAGATCCTTGCGGCAGCATTTCAGCAGGTTTACTTGAACTCCTCATAATACTTTTTTTTTAAAGGTTCATTCACATTTTTTAAAATATTACATCAATATTCTGTTATAAGAAGGTATTGAATCAACGGGATAATTCATCTTAACCTAATTAGGGGCAGGGGAGTTGTAGTACTTATTATTAAGGGGGGAAACAAACCCTAATTCTGAAGTGAGTCTGCACTTTTCCTTCCAGGCGCTTACAGGGAAATGTTGCTTCTTCTTCTTCTTCTTCTTTCTGACGTTCGATGGTGAAACCACCAATAATATGAAAATAAACTACACCTGGGGCAATCCAATATTGTACTAACAGTCTGTCTCTGATTAACCCCCTTTATCGCTGCATGCATCGTATTAGTTCGTTTCAAAGAATTCACAGAGAAATTCAGACTTCAGCCTTAAAACAGAAAGTAAAAACACAGCTGATTCAAATTACCCGCTGACCACATGCACTGGGTTAAGTAATAAAATATGGAAGCAGTAAGATATGTAATGCTTTATTAAGCTATCTCAGATACAACAGCATGCATACCAATTATGCCTGCAGGCTACTGAATGCCTAAGTAAAAGTTGTGCTAGACCACCCAAAGAGGCAGCTAAACCGAACCTGTTCTTCACTCCGCAAAATAGACATCTATAAATAAAAAGCAAAATGCTACAAAACCCCCTGTTTGGGCCAATCTGCCTGGGAAGTTCACATGTTTATCAAATGTTCATCGTCTTAACACAGGCCTATTCTGCTTGGCATTGTTTGAGATTTTTTTTAAAAAATAAAATAAAAATCTGTTCCTGATGTGGTTTTAAGCCTGGCTTAGGGCTCAAAGTTTATGCATGTTCAAATAAAAGAACTTAAAAATGAAATAAAGACCAGAGAGATGGGTGAAATTGAAATGGGTGTGTGTTTGTGGCAGGGAAGAAGCCGAATTGCCTGTGCTCCATATCAAAGTCATGTGTTTGTATTACATGTGTGTGCGAGACAGAGAATATATAATATGTGGATACTGAATGTGTAAACACCCACAGACGTACTCGTACAGAAACTGACAAGTAAAATCATTTGCCCATTTGCTGCCTAAACAAACAGAAGGTTTCTGCTCTTGGGCTCTTGTGCATATACAATTGAATCCAGTAAGGGTAGGAGGATCAAAGGGCAGGTCTGATGCATAATACTGAAATTGACAATTTACGGGCCCCTTCTCATAAACGAGAGCTGCAAATGTGGATTTAACCAGATCAGTGTGTTCAGGCAGTCGTTTCTGAATTACTTTAAACTAACACGAGCCCATTTCATATTGTCCTCCCAATCTTGGGATGCCCTTAGCATGTAAACATAGACCAGTAAAACAGAACACTTACAGAGGGTGTAAGGAAGAGATTGTAATAAACAAAGCAAAAGGACGTGGGCTCTTTTTTACCCCAAAAATCCAGCTGAAAGACGTATTGTCAGAGTGTTACAGCAGACGAGAGACTTTATAAATGAAGGATCAGATGTTAGACATGACTCTTGAAACAGAACACAGCATGTCCTTCAGCAGGGTCTGGTAAATGTGGAAGTCAACAGTGACTGCAAAACGTAATTAGGTATTAAGCAAATTCAGGGAGGATAAGGTTATTAGTGGCTTCTAGTCATAATTCAGAACAGCCATAATATTATCTGTTGAATCAAAGGCAGCACGATTTTGAGAGACACTCATTGGGGATCCTAAGCCGTTGCCCCAAGGTGTTCCTGTCCATGTACAACACAGTGTAGTTATACATCCTGGAAACTTTGAGATCAGAATTTCAGGTCTGGAAACAATCCTTCCCTAACCAATAATCTCAACATCCAATCTGAAATGTACAAAGGAAAGAATTTATCAGAAACTTCACTACAACCTGCAGGGTATTACAAATGAAAATGCTTCCATTTTCATATCAATTCATCCCATATTCTGAATTTTTTAAAAAAACTCCACTTGATTCATCGGGAAGATACTATTGAACTCTTTTCTACAGCTCTGTGCTAATAATATATATGTGTGACTGTGTCTTATTTGAGGGGTTTTTAGAGGATAGTCTTTGATTTGAGGAGTGGGCAAATGGTGACCCTCCACTTCTTGCTGAATTCTGTCCCTCCCTCCCAATTACACTTGATGGCTGAAGTTCCTGAGAAGAGTAAGTCAGGAACACATGAAAATCCACTGGCTTCCTACTTCTACATTTTAAGGTAAAGAAACAGAATTCAAAGTGTTAGATACTGACTGCCTGAAGGTTTCACTCAGGTCCAGTGTTTGAGCGGGAAGAACATTCAAATGTGATTGGTTAAAAACTCTGACAGTCCCCTGTATAATGGCAGGCTATCAGAGAGGGCAAGCTGCTGGATTGTACATAGTTGCTAAATAAAGAGATGTTGTCTGAAGCCAGTTTCCAGTCTCTTCACTCACCCAACACAACACAAAGATCAGAACCTTACTGGGGAGAGCCAACTACACATACCAGGCTGAAATCACAATCTTACCACTTAATTCCTACTTGAGGCAAATCTGTATCCTCTTTCGTGATCCTTAATGCTGCATTTCTTTTTTTCTTAATTATGCCAAAGAGGGTGCTTCCTGGTGCTCAGGGTATTGTAGTTCAGCAACAAGCCTAGGCTCCTTTTCAGTTTAATATATTCAAAGGGATAGCTCTTCAAAAAAACAAAAGAATATCTTCAAAGATTATCTAGCATGTGGTTGGTGATGACCAAAGATGGCTCTCAACAGTGGTGGGATTCAAAAAATTTTACTACCAGTTCTGTGGACGTGGCTTGGTGGGCATGCTTGGTGGGCATGGCAGAGGAAGGATACTATAAAATCTCCATTTCCACCCCACTCCAAGGGAAGGATACTGTAAAATCTCCATTCCCACCCCAATCCAGGGGAAGCGTACTGCAAAATCCCCATTTCCTCCCAATCAGTTGGGACTCGGGAGGCAGAGAATAGATGTGGGCGGGGCCAGTCAGAGGTGATACTTACCGGTTCTCCCAGGAGAACCCAGCAGGTTCTGACAGGTTCTGGAGAACCGGGCGGAAATTTGAGTAGTTCGGAGAACCGGCAAATACCACCTCTGGCTGGCTCCAGAGTGGGGAGGAAATGGAGATTTTGCAATATCCTTCCCCTGGAGTGGCGTGGGTATGGGGATTTTGCAGTATCCTTCCCCTGCCATGCCCACCAAGCCACCCCACACCCACCAAGCCACGCCCACAGAACCGGTAGTAAAAAAAATTGGATTTCACCACTGCCCAAAGGTGTTTTTTTTTTTCAAGAGGCTTCTCATCCAAGGAGCATCTTCAGCTCTGACTGGACGATGGGGAATGGAAGGATTTATACTCCTTGCAGACAGCTGGTCATTTGTATTCTTTTAGAGAGTCACTGAGACCACCTGGAGTTTTATCTGTGTCGTCAGGGTCCCCTGAATAGTGAGAAGCGAAACATCTTTGAAGAAAAAACAAAGGAAAGTCCAGTTTTCTCTTGAAAAAGCACCTTTGGGACAACTATGACATGGATGACTGAGAAACTACATAGACATCCTGGAAGTAGGGCCTATTTTTTGGAGCAATCACATTCACGGGTTGGAAAATTGTGCCCTTCTGAAAGACCATGTGAATGCATCTGCCTCCAGAATGGCATGAGTCGACTTTGGCAGGAAAGCCACATCCCGCCTCAGCTGAGCCCTGTTGGAAAGATATCTTCAGAAAAGATAAATGGAACAAGGCATGACGGTAGGGAGGAGACCTAAGAATATAGAGCCCAGTGGGGCAGGAAACTGTGCAAAGGATGCCTCAGGGGTGAGGGAGCCTTTGGAAGGCCCAGCACAAGCCACAGGTGAGCTGGAGTAATGCTGCAGTGCAGGACTGTGCCAAGTTCCCAGGGCGTCCCCCATTCTGCGAAGCACCCCATACTCCACTTAATGACCAGTGCAATCTCTTAACAACCTCAATGGGACAGCAGGATTGTGATCGTTAAGTGAGGCAATCACAGAGGGCAGGGGTGTCAAACTGGATTTCTTTAAGGACCAGATCAGCATTGTAGTTCATTGTGGTGGTAGACGGAACAGATGCCTCCTGCTGGCCAAAATGGAGCATGTGGGGGCTGGCCCCCCAGTTTGGCTAGCAGAGTACTGCAGGAGGCCATCCAGGCTGAAAATGGGGCACAGGGGGCTACACGTGGTCTCCTGGGCCTGTTTTGGTCAGCAAAGTGTTGCAGGAGGCAGTCCAGGCTGAAAACGACTTACAGTTATAATTCCAGCTCAATTGTGATATTGAGAACTACCTATACTCCACAGGTGCTTTTTGACACCTGTGTATAGAAACTGACTGGTGAATGACATTTCAATTCAGATGGGGGAAAAAAAGACTCACCGACAGTATAAATCTTGTCAAACAGCTGCCAATGTTATTCTAAAGCAACACTAAACTGAGAATCTAATCATGTATATCCTACTTTTCAGCACTGCGTATCAGTTCCTTAGCCATTTCTGTTCTCTATAACTTATTTCTTTTCTTTTTTTAATATTTTTATTAGGTGTTTTTTTTTAACACAAACAAACTGAACTAAACATATAATTTATATCTTTTAACATATTTACATTTTTGTCTCAGTAAAAACTATACTTTTCTATCATCCTTTCTTTACTTTCGTCT
>JANHFK010007941.1:75321-85835 GCA_036250565.1 Sibynophis collaris | reverse complement strand
ATGGATGGATGGATGGATGGATGGATGGATGGATGGATGGATGGATGGATGGATGGATGGATGGATGGATGGATGTTAGAAAAAAAACATTGCTGGTAGAATGTGTTTCCTTCATTTCCTAAGAACACTGTGTAGAATCAAAAAAGCAATTAAGCTACCTAGAAGAAAATGATTATATTAAACAGCATTATGTTTCCAGAGAGGATACGCTAGTATTTTGTACTAATGCACCCAGCACATGAATGAACAACCGGATTGCCCAGCACCAAATATGTGAGCGCACGCACACATACATAACCTGCCAAGGCTTGCACACATGCGCACGGCTTAAAAAACGCGGCTAAACAGGATGGCATAGTGCCGAGGTGGGTGGGCAGGCCCGCCGGCAGGTCACAACTACTGGTTCACTGAATAAGTCTGAACAGGCAGCAACCCACCACTGAATATATCCCTCAATCCAGAGCCCTTTGCCAACCTTCAGCACTGTCTCTCCATCTGATGAGATCTAGTATAGAGTGTGGATGTCCCAGCTTCAAGTCCATATTCATGCACAAAGCTCACCGGATGATTGCTCTCTTTTAGCCAATCCAGTAGGGCAAGGTTTATATGATGGGGTTAAGATTATGGGAGATCCTTGTGTCAGCTGTCTTGTATACCTAGATTGAAGGACAGAACTAAATGCAGTTAATACCGATCCAATTAAGCTCACCTTAAAGCAAGAGCATATAAATTCTCTCAGCTTCAGGGCTATAATAGTCATAAGCAGACTGTCCAAACCCTTCTTCTTGTGCCATATCCTTCATCGGATGTCGGTGATCCTGTTTTTATCAACAGCTGCACAAAAAAGTGCTGCTGAGTTTTGTCCAAACCAGTGCCTTAGATTTTGAAGCCATGATGTTCTTTTTCTGCCTTCAATCTTTCCCTAGAGAGTTAAGTGAAGTATGCCGTATTTTTCCAGGTGTCGCATCATATGTCTGAAATATTCTAATTTTCGCTTTTTAATGGTTTTGATGATTTCCCTTTGCTTTCCCAGGTGGCTTATCACCTCCTCCTTTCTGATTTTATCAACCCATCTTATACATAGCAGCTATCTGTAAATCCACATTTCAAATGCTTCTAGTCTCTTCAAGTGGCTTCCTGTCAGAAACCAACTCTCTACTCCATAGAACAGTATAGAAAAGATGTAACATCTAGAAATCCTGATTTTCAGTTTTAGGCTTAAGTCGTGACTGCAGAAGACCTTTTTCATTTTGAAGAATGCTGTTTGAGCTTTCTCTATCCTTGTCTTTACTTCAGTGGTCACAAAGAACCATAATAAAAATGGCCCTTCCCATTTATTTTCTCCAATATGTCCACAAACAGATCCTGAGATCCTTCAAGGCTATCAGTATTAGGAGATCATCCTAAAACACAGTACTGGGTGGGGGGAGGGCGAGAGAATCACATTAGCATATCTTTTACAGAAGACTGTGCATGCACAAAAGTTAAGAACTAATTTGGATTTCTCTTCCATATCCTGGCAAAAGAAGGATTAAACCAAACCAGAACCTCAGTTGCTATTTTATTTTACAGCGCTAGAGGTTGCACTTGAGCTAAACTATATCAGATAACATTTTTAACATTGAGGAATCCCTGCTCTTCTCTGATCTTGGATTTTATTTTTTTTTAGCAGATGTTTCATTACTTAAACTAGGTAACATCGTCAGTGCCCTGACAATGTTACCTAGTTTGGGTAATGAAATGTCTGTAAAACAACCAAGCTCAGAGAGCATCATAGACCCCTCATATCAGCCCTGAGCTACAAATATTCTCCTCTATCAGTATTTTTAACAGTTAAAGGGTTTTTGGGTTTTTTTTGGAAGAGTGGAGAGGGACAAATTGGGTGAAAACAGGGACAAAGGATTATTGCAGATCTTTTATTTCCAAAAAGCAAACAATGTTCCCTCATCATTGGCAGGTGATTAAGTCAGGAATATATATGGTCTGTGTATCTTGCCCCAGATCCAAATTTGATTTAGACTTGGCATAAATCCAGTGAAATCACTGGATTCTGTATGCTTGTCATTATCATCAAATCTCTACGATTTCAGTAGACCAAAGTATCTGGAACTAGCCATTAATACGAAATCAAGAGCCATACACGCTACGAAATTACTACAGTATAAAATTGTACAGTATAATTTTACTGTTTGCAGTACAGTAAATTTATAGAATAACTTCTTAACAATAAGTTGATGAAAGTATAGGACATGATTTTGGCTCACTTCATTAGTTAGTCACAGATTGGTTTTTTAAAATATATTTATTATAATAATTTTATTTATTCAAGAAACTAAAGATAGTGCATATGGATTTTGTTTCATTATTTACTGGAATTAAGTGCAATCAAATATACCCAACCAACCAAACCATTAAATTAGGTCATTGTATTAATAAAGCAGGCAGATTTATGGAGGAAAGTTATAAGTAGCTATGGTAGTAATGGTAAATCCTTGATGTCTCTTTCAAGTCAGGCTTAACTCGTGATAACTTCATGTATACAGCCATATAGTTTTCTTCACAATATTATTAGTTAGTCACAGAAATAGGAATTCTTTAGACACAATGATCATTTAAATGATTCATTAGTTCAATAATGCTGTTTTCTTAAACAGGAAAATATTTTCCATTCCTCATAAGCCAGTGCCACTGAACATGTCTTTTCCATATATATACATTTCCTGAAATTTCAGTGCTTCCTCTGGTAATCCATGGTGATATAGTTTTTGCTACAGATTATAACCAGTAAAAGGTTTGAGAGAAAAAAAGCCCCCTCATATTCATTGATACTTTAATCAACCCATGTTCTGAAGAAGCTAAATGATATTTTGAAAAATATTATTAACCAGCAATGCAAAAAAATCTGGCACATCTGGGAATAGGGGCATATGTGTAATTTATAACAAAAACCTAGGATTTATATAAATTAACTATAGGTTTGTAACCACCTCTTTTGAATCTTCCTTCAAAGGAAGAACACTTACAGTATTTGCTTGAAGAGATTTCCAATTCAATGTAGTAAAAACCACTCATTATTTTTGATATGGTGATTTTTCTAAAATTATAGTTTAGTTATAAACCGTTAGAGATGGTGTTTGATCCAATTTTGCCTCCCTTTCTGTTTTAACACTTTTCATTCCTCTAAGCCACATTTAACATCTATATTTCCAGAAATGAGAAAGGTTGCTAGCACATTTAGTAACAAAGCAGTTCCCCATAATTATTAAATTAATTGAAACAAACTGTATTATCTACAGATAGTTTAAGTAAAGGAAGAAGAGCTATTTATAATTTGTTTTTCTTTGTTAGTAACAATTATTTCCATTGGAATTTCCCCTATCTAAAATAGCAGAATTTTATGCCATCAGCAAGGCACTCATAATTTTTTTTTGTCTCAGCCTAAATCCATCTTGGCCCTGCTAGGCTTATGTCCTTCATGACACTTTAATCCAACTCATTTGCTTGATTCATCCCTGTTATAAACAAGCTTTTCAAACGAAAGCTTAAAAGGCTAGTTGTGATACATTAAGATAATCAGGATGGCACTCCTTATATTTGTTTAAAAGCCACCCATCAGTGCCATTTTGTTCATTTTCTAAGTTAAGCGGGGAAATATTAAAGATTGTCACCCTTCAGCTTTTCCTCTAGGCTGTCCCCAAAATTCACCTAAAGTCAGCAAGGTATAAATGTATTCACATTAACTAATGTGGATAAGCTTTGTTCCAGGTGGAAATGCAGGTATTTTTCTAAAAAGTTCCCAAATATGAACATGTATATATGAAGGACCATCTCATTTTCTTCAAGCCCAGATTCTAATCTTGATTATGATCAAGCTGAATGTCAAAGGTGAGAGTCCTCATTGACAAACAAAAATCCTTACCTTTGGAGCAGATTAATTCCCTTAATTAAATACAAACATGATGCTTTTAGTGCTTTGCATGCTTCAGTCATTGACTATTGATCTCTTTGGAAAATTGTAAGCTATTTAAGTTTCTTAAAACAACATATGTATAACACACACACACACACACAAATATTAAAATGGATAGGCTAAGTGTAGTATCAGAAAATAAATATTGCAACATTCCAGAGAGGGCTCAGTTGGAAAAAGTTGAGAGTCTACAAGACAATTTCAAGGGTACAAAAAAGGAGTCAGGTAAAAAACATAAGAGAGAAGTAATGCAGCTCTTCAGACAACTGGAGCCCAGCTGTCTCCAGCCATACTTCAGAGACTAAAAGCCAAAGCTTGCTAAGATCTTCAAGGGCTTTGAGAGAACCTTCCCAGACAGATCCTTTCAAACTTCCTTCTGGTTTGCACAAATGTGAGATCAGCTTTGAACAACTCAGTTGCCATTAATCAAAGCCAAGTCAACCAAACTGAGGAATTTTTCTGGTAAGAACCATGCCAAAGGCATCTCTCCCCTACATGGATGTTGATTTGTAGGTGGTACACATGTATTATAAAGCTGGAGGAATATATATGAAAGGATGATTTGTTCCCTAAGACAATTATTGTTTTATGGATGTTATTCTTTTTTAATAGAATCACTGTTCTTTTAACTTTGTGAAGCTGCCCAGAATTATCTGGAGTTGGGTAGCCTAGAAATTAAATAAATAAATAAATATTTTAAAAATCTTTATTTGAATCCAAATAAAAACTTTAACTGAGCCCATATTTACCAATGAGTGTCATATTTACAATATTATCCTTAGATGATTTATCTCACCTACTTAAAAATCACATTTAGATACAAAAAGGAATATTCCACATCCTTGTTTCCTTTTTTGTAATACATTGTCATCTAAGCATCTAAATTTCAAGGTATCAACTGACTTGTAATACCTTGAAATTTAACAGTCTGATTATCCACAAAACTTTGCCGATTACAAGCTCCCTGCTTCATTGTGATAAGTGGCAATTAATATGAACTGACTACTTGTTTCTTTTTTGACCTTCATTTATGCCTTCAGCAATATCCAAAAAAGACTTAGCAATAAGAATATATCTGATCAAGATTTATCCAGAAAAGGAGTTGCACTGAGCCTGTTTCTAAAAAGAAAATCACTTTTGAAAGGTCAAAAATTCACATATATTCACAGAAGATTGCAGAAAAGTTCAACTTTTTCTTCTTTTCCTCTTTCTCTAACTCTCATTTGGCCCTTTCTTTGATCATTTTTTCCATGTGTAAATAGAACAGATTTTCACATTCTAACTCTACCATGTCCTGCTATCAGGTCATGGAATCCAAAATCTGATAAAGTGATATATTTGCAATTTTCATCTATTGGCATTGATACAGATAATGTATTGCCTGGAATGTATGTATTCCAGGATGGAATGTATTTGCCTAAGCTGTAACTAAACTGAAAACAACTTCTTTCAGAGTAGATATGTATAAAATAATCACATCATTTATTTACCAAAACATTTTAATAAATTTCTGTATAGAACAATTAAGTGACAAAATCAAATTAAGGAAAGATATCTGATGGTCTTATGAACTGGGCAAGTGAAGTAAACCTTCTTTAGTGCAGGTTTTTGTCATGAGTATATTTGATTAAATTTAGTTTTACATTGTCACTGCTCACTTACTAGAGATCATCTAGCTGAATACAGAAGACTGATTACCAAATCAAAATCTCTAAAGCAGAGTCCAAAGTAGACTATAGAAACAGGGCTCTCTGAATGTGGAAACAAAGCTGAATCTCAAACATAGACTCAAAACAACAATCATTTTTAATAATTATACATATAGCTGCCTTTAGAAATAATCATATTGGAAAACAATCAATCATGTTAAACCATTCTGGATATGATAAAATTCTGAGAAAATAAAGCACCTCTGCACCCCAAACCTAAGGATTGATGAGTCAAAATTTAAGAAGCTATGTTTTTAATGGATCAGACACATTATGTGTCACAAAGAACATTTAAACAAGGATAATTCTTCACTTGCTTTCTTCATTTTAATGATAAAGTATATACCGGTATTTACATTTTAAAAATAAAGTATACATTCAAGGTACATATTCAATAGGCAAAACAGAAACAGCTTGCTGAAGCCTGTCCAATAGAAACACTTAGTTTTTCTGTTTCAAAAAAAATCCTCAATTGAACAAAAATGCATTCTTAGAGTAATAAGTAAGACTTGTTCGTGTAGAAGTAATAAATCCATGGCTAAAGTTACTCAGGGGTGAAGGTGGGATTCATATGATTAAATATTTCTGTAAACACACAGATAAAGTCATAAGAAAAGTCATCACAATAATCTAGATAATGAGGAAAGGAGAGTTCTAATCTTGGTCCTCTTCCTAGCATACTAGCTTTGTAAATGTAGAAAAAATATTTTATTGTATTTTTAGTAATCCCGACAAAGCACAGTTCACATATTGGCTTTGCACAAAATTAAAAATTAATACTGAAACTTCTGATATTTGTTGTTTTCTAACTATCATTGACAAATCCGTAATCTAATTAGCACAAAAGTATTTAACATGAAGACAGTAGAAACTCTGATCTCAAAACTCTAATGTTTTGCCAGAAAAATTGGAATCCTAATGTTGTAAGTTAAAACTGATGTTAAAACTGATGCTCAGGACTGCCACTAAATCATTTAAATCATAGAACTTTAGTTTAAGTAAAAGAGTTTACTAATATCTTTATTTGGTTACAGGTTTTCAGTCCAATAAAAAGTTCTAAAATATTTACATCCACTATATATATATAAAGTACTTAGGTCTATTATTCAGAAGGCACTATTGTTCAAAATACAATATGTACAATTAATTATTCCAGTACTATGTATGTCATACGTACTATACATACTGTACAAAATTCAGATGTAATTTTGCTGGTACGTGGTACAGCAATCCAGTAAACAAAACTGTTCAATTCATGTATATTGAAGCATTACCATGGTGTTTCATGGACATTGAATCACTTTGTGTGTATCAGTAAATAATGTGCACGATGCACAGTAAAGAGTAAATAATGTGCACAAAAAACTGTTGCACAGTGGGGATTTTCAAAAGATGCACATTGCACAGTAAAGAGTAAATAAAATGCACAAAAAACCTGTTTCACAGTGGGGATTTTCAAACGATGTACATTGCACAGAACTACTGTTGTTGACCCAATCAGTCATAGCACAGCATATACAAGTTGCTAGCTAGGATGCTCTCCCTCAAGCATACAGCTCTAGAACCAAAATGAAGATGTAATGGAACAAATGTCAAATGCTCATATATTATCATTAGTGATCCAGACATTTTCCAATGAATATATTTTGTGGAAGATAAAAGTTTTGGACTGGACTTGGGAAGAAGGTACTTAAATTCCTACAAAGCCACTAAGTTAATTGAGTGGCATTCAGGCAATCCTCATCTCTTAGGTCAACCTGCCTAACAGGACTATTGTGAGGATTAAAAAGACATAATCCCATTTTAGTTTGACAAATTGCTGTTGCTTGGATTAGTTGCTATTTCTCAGGCTAGCCAATGGTTAACATGAAATCGTGACAATAAGGGTCTACTGTCCCAAAACACCTTGGAGAAAAAGACAAGATGGAAATGAAAATGCATTCTATGTTTAAAAGAAATCTTGTAAGCTTCACTGACTTTCAGCCTAGAACTCTTCCCCCCCAGGCTGGTCTGTTTTTCTCCACATATGGTGGACTAAACAATCCCTCCAGCCACATTGAGGATAAAAACTAGTTAAATACTTCTAAGGCTTGATTAAGAGGCTGTTGTAAACATGCTAGATCCCACCTACTGGCTTTTAAAAATAATTGGGTGGCTGTTTTCCCCTTTAAGCATTTTCATTCATTCGGGATTAGCCAGCAGCAAAGAAACCCAGGAGAAACAATCCTGAGAGAAACTAAGGGACCAACCTCTTTCCTTCTAGAGCAGGGGTCTTTAAGCCTGGCGGACTTCAACTCCCAGAATTCCCCAGCCAGGAATTCTGGGAGTTGAAGTCTGGCAGTTTTAAAGTTGCCAAGGTTGGAGACTCCTGCTCTAGAACAGCTTTTCCAATCTCTGCAAGCAACAGAGCATTCAAACCCATGTGCAGAGCATTCAAGCCCCAAAGTTCACATAGTGGACTGGGAATCCCAGAAAGTCAGAAAGTTCTGTGAAATAAAACACTTAACTCAGAAAGAATACCTTCACAATCTCTTTCATTCTGGTACTTCTCCCTGAAAAACGGCCACAAAGAAGGCCAGAGCCTAAATGACTTCTTCCCAACTCTTTGGATGGCCCTGGTTGAATTTATGCTAAAAAGTTACCAATGGCACCGATATCCAAATACTGCTGTATTTTAATTGAACCTGAAACAATAACGGCCACCCCCCAAAATTTGTTCCACAAGCACAAAAAGCCCTATTTTTAAAACAACTCCTTGGGCCAATTGAACATAAAGATTGTGCATCAGATGAATGACAAGACTTTGGTCTTTAAGGCCCCAGTAACTTAAATTATGGCTCACTTGCTCAGCACACAGATAAATGCACTTTAGGTACAGTGATTGAAGGCACGGAATATGTGTGTGTGTGTCTGTGTCTGTGTGTGCCAATCCTAAACAAGCCAAAATGCTCCCACACACAATACAGAAAAAGTCATATTACTTTGAATCCGATTATGGAATGATGGCTAATTAGTAATTAGATACAGACTTCCCTCCGACTGTTAAAAGAAAAGAGTTCCAGAAGAAATTTTTGGCTGGTATTTTGTAGCTTTGCCTTCCTCCTCTTTACAAATATTTCTCCAGGCCTGAGGGAAAATTTGACTGTCTCAGGTAGGCGCTGCCGGCGGCGGTGGCGGCTCCAAACTGGCCGAGCCCATTGAGCTGCGAGGCTGCCAAGCCCACCAGCTGCTCGGCGTGTTCCGGGCAGGAAGAGGCCGGGCGGCCGGGTTGCACAACCAGCCTGCTGGGGGCTCCATAGAGCTGCGAGTGGGGAGGCGAATAGGCGCCGGGAGGCACCGCTAGGTGGCCCGATGGAGAGGCGGCGTAAGGATAGGCCGGGGCTGCGGCCTGCCGACCCATGAAGCCGGGACTCCCTTGCTGCGCCTGGAAATAGGTCTCCGTCGGGTTGCCCATCGGGCAGGGACCCAGATCGCCCACGCCGTTCAGGCCCAAGGAATGGTAAGGGCCCAGATCCATCCCCATCGCCGGGGAGGCCTGCAGAGTAACTGCTTGGTGGTGTTGCTGCTGTTGCTGTTGCTGCTGTTGTTTGGAACTGATCAGGCTGTCGATGCTGAACATTCGCGAGGGCAGCGCAGGCGGCGGCCCCGGGTATTGGGGAAGGGCGGAGAGCTGCGGGCTGTAGGCGCGGACGGGCGAATAGACGGGATCGCCGCCGCCGCCCCCCGGGTAACCTAAAACTCCGGAGCCCCCGCAAGGACTGGGCCTCCCGACCGTAGCCGGGTTGTTGGGGGTAAAAGCGCTGGCGCTGGGCATGTAACCCGGGTAGGTGGTGAGGTCGGTGCGCTTAAAGCGCTTCCTGCGGCGCAAGAAGCTGCCGTTGTCGAACATGTCCTCGGCGGCCGGGTCCAGGGTCCAGTAGTTGCCTTTGCCCGGGTGTCCCGGCTCTCGGGGGATCTTGACGAAGCAGTCGTTGAGCGTCAAGTTGTGGCGGATGGAGTTCTGCCACTTCTTGGGGTTCTCGCGGTAGAAAGGGAAGCGCTCGGTGATGAATTTGTAGATGCCGCCCAGCGTCAGGCGCCGCTCCGCCGCGTTGGCGATGGCCATGGCGATCAGGGCGATGTAGGAGTAAGGGGGCTTCCCACGCTGCACCGGACGCTTTCTTCGACGGCCGCCGCCGCCGCCGCCTCCTCCGCTGCCTGAGCTGGCCGAGGCGCCGGGACCGGCCGGCTGATCGTCGGAGGGCTGCTCGGTTCCTCTCTCCGACGGGCTTCCTCTGGGTTCCGACTTGATGAGGAAAGGCTCCGTTTTGCAGCTCGACGGGGAGGCCCGATGCCTAGCGGGGGAATCCGGGCTCGTCCCTTGACTGGGCGAGTGGAAAGCGTCGGCTGTCATGGTGCACTTACCCGAGAAGAAGGAAAAACCGGCTAAATTCATATACAGCAAAAGAAAGGAAAAGAAAAGAAAAAAAAAGAGGACGGGGTGGAAAGGAGCCACGGGGCGAATGAAACGGAGCCGCTCCCGCGGGGACCAGGTATGAAGCCGGCGGGTGGCTTTATATAGCTCGGTCCAGGCGCCACCCTGGGGCTCCCCCTGAACGGGGCGGTGGCTGCCCACCCACCACCTGTGCGATCCCTGCTCCCGACGGTCCAAGCGAGCGCTTTGAGAACGGGGCGGGCAGCCGGCGTTCCTGGGCAGCGCTGGAAAACCCGAGGCGGGATGTACTTTCGCTACCTGCGCCAGGTAGAAAAACTGCGGAAGGGCAGTTTTAGTTGGAAGAGCAGCCCCGTCCTCAAAGTGGTTTTTCTCAGCAACCTGTCCCCCCCCCCGGACTTTC
>JANHFK010007941.1:47248-64950 GCA_036250565.1 Sibynophis collaris | reverse complement strand
AAAATGGGCCTACCAGAAGTCAGAAAACAAGCATTTTCTGGCCTCCGGAGAGCCTCCGGGGAGGTCGGGAAGGCCATTTTTGCCCTCCACAGACTCCTAGAAAGGCTCTGGAGCCTGTGGAGGGAAAAAACCTTGAACTTCCGGTCCCACCGGAAGTCGGAAAACAGGCAGTTTCTAGCCTCCTGAGGCCCTCCTTATGGGTGCAGGCACGCACCTGTGACACCCCCCCTCCGCCCCCTTTTGGCACGTGAAGCTAAAAAGGTTAGTCATCACTGACCTAGAGCCTAGTCCCTGTTAATCTTTGTGTCCAATCTGTCTGCAGTTCCTCAACTCTTTCAAAACTTTCTTTCATGCTCCTCATTCTCACAAGTTTTACCTTGCTAATATTATTCATTTGGTGATACTGAGTTTGGATTATCATTTCTGTCCCAGCCCACTTAGAACTTTGTTGTTAGAAAATTACATAAATGCATTAGAATTTTTCATGGCAGTTTGTGGGAAACATTAACTTCTAATATTTAAAAAATGGTAAATCATTATGTGTGTATATGTGTGTGTGTGTGTGTGTGTGTGTGTTTGTGTGTTGTTTCTCCAATTGGAATGGGGATATCCTCTTTTACTGATATATGTCAAATGTATGCAATAAGGCAGACTCCAACACCCCATTTCCATCAATGGAATGTTTTCCATCACCAACTAGAAAATGAGAAAAAGAATAATTCTGTCTTGGTCATCCGTGCACCCTCAAAATCTGCTCTGAAAATGTTCAAAAGCAGCTATAGAGGGTGCCTAGGTGGACAGCAAGAATGATTTTGCCAGGATAAAGTATTTCTATTTCTTAAGTGAAAGAAAACTAATGATCCCATCTTTTTGAAAATAGATCTGCCATTTTAGAATTTCCTACATTTTGGTTTTTAAAATCAGAAATACTTTTCTGCAAATATTTAAATTATTACGAAATGGCTGCTAAAATAATGAAATCATTCCTTTTAATTTGTATCTGGTACATTTGAAACTTTCTGAAGGGCTAGCTCTCTAATATGCCATAATTTTTCTAAATATCATAACAGCACTTATTCCAAACAACTTGAGTATCTGTATCAGAGTTTTCCTAACTGTGTGATGTACTTCCCATGGGAAGATGTAGGCAGAATCCAGGAGGAGGTGTGAAGAACCTTATTTTCCAAGTTTCACTCGAATTGTTTTCATTGTTCATTTGTGTTTATTTTGGAGTTTGGATTTTTAGGGGAGGTGTGTACATTAAGATTAGTCTAAAGGGAGGTATGATGACAAAAATTTAGGAACCCCTGATCTACATGGAATGATGTATTTAGATACCAACAGTACAGCTGAAATCCAAACCACTAGGTATTCCACAAATGAAATACCTGGAAATTAGGAATATTCACACAAATATACAGTACATGCAAACAACTTCTGTAGAACTCAGTTTGATATCTACATCACATTTTGAATACCCTATTAGAGCCCGTGAAGATAAGAAACAGCAGTTATGAACTATGTGTTCTTCCACAATTGAACAATGGGCCTGTAATTTATTATTGGTTATAACATTATGATTGGGATTACCCATATTCCATC
Source organism: Sibynophis collaris (assembly GCA_036250565.1). Taxonomy (NCBI): domain Eukaryota; kingdom Metazoa; phylum Chordata; class Lepidosauria; order Squamata; family Sibynophiidae; genus Sibynophis; species Sibynophis collaris. The sequence goes on along the minus strand of JANHFK010007941.1, from coordinate 63,348 downwards.
ATCTTCATGACTGAACAGAGCTTTGTTGAGGTTCTATTTCAAAAGTATCCAAGGCTCCAAAAAAAGAAAAGCTGATATCTTTAATTGGCTGAAATGATTGACTTCACCCTTAAGGTGGGTATTAGGTATTGCAAAAAGAATGTTAACAGGCTATATGGAACTTCTAGGTGACATTTTTTATACTGCTAAATTAGATTTTATTCATCCTGTCCTCAAGGCACAAAAAACTAACAGAATTATAAGATTACGTTGAAGACAGATGAACTTGGAAAAATCTGTCTATATGGCCACTAAATGCTAACACCAATACATTATCATTGTAACAAACTAATACATAACAAAAGAAATGAAAATACTATAACAAATAATATTTTATAGCATAGACATGAGTCCTGTTATTGTTTTTTCTATAAGGGCAGTTTATTATTTGCTAAACTGGTACTGTCTTTGGAGATCTCCTTTCAATGCAGGCTTACAATGTGATTTTAGCATAAAACTGATCAACAATATCAAAGGAAGTTGAAATTAAAAATTAAACCAATAAGATGTAAAGCCGAAAATCAAACAAAATAGTTCTCCTCAAGTGTGCAGAGGGAAAGGCTCAAAGAGATACATTGTTAGTATCTAACTTATTCTGAAACACAGGAGATACGCTTGGTTTTATTCTGCTTTGTTTTCTCCTCAAAAATGCTATTCTTCACAAATTTGGTTGGGCACAATCATGGCACGCAGGAGTCTTTGGTGAACAGTGAAAGGAGAAGTATGTGACAGTGAATGGTGACCTGAATGCACAGCCTCCTTCTCACCCACCCCCCAGCCATATTTTATTAAGCAAGAGAGACAACAAGTATTGAGGAAGACTTAAAAGATTCTGGGATGTGATGACAGCTTTTATTCGGGAGAAGAAAGAAGCAAGGTGATGGGATTTGGGTCCAGACTAAATCTTTAGGGCAGATAAGTTTTCAGTATAAACCAATAAGGCCAGAAATAGAGAGCAGCTCCTTTTAGAAAAATAAAAAGCTTTTGACTTTATTAGACTTTTATGGCATCTTTCTTCCCAGAGACATGAGGAGTGCACTTGGATTTCTTCCTTTATGGAATTTGGCTTGCAGCAGCTTGTGACACCATACCTGAGAGGCAGTATCAGTTCTGCACACCAAGGACAAATTTTGGGTTCCATACTCCCCACCTAGCCCCACTCTATCTTTAAACACGCACTCTTTAAATCACGGCAGAACATTGCTGAATCTGAGGCTGTGTTTCATGCTTATCATGTTATGTCAAACAGCTTTCCTTCAGAGAAATAGGTACTTATAAAATTAATATTCCGCCTCTCCTTCAGACAGTTCCAGAGATCAAATCAGAAATACTGCAAAATAACTTGCTATTTTAAAATACATCAACGGAGGTACAGAAAGTGCAGTTGGATCATGGCCACATCTCTGAGAATGATGATTCCAGAGGGTTTTCTGGGACCCGAGCCACAACTGGATTAGAGGAAAAGGAAAGCCAGAGGCAAAAGCCTTAGTGATAACATTTTGTGCCAATACCTCAGATTACCAAACTCAAGAACTGCACATAGAGAGAACCCCAGAGCCTTAGTGACATAGACTAGACTACTAGTATTTCTGGAGATAGGTAATGAGTATATATTAAAGATCACAGTTCAGTTTAAAGTTCACAGCACAGGCAAGAAATTTGCCAATGAAGTGGCAGAGTGTCTATCAGACACTAAACCATAGGAATTCCTATGATGAATGTTTTTCACACTGCATTTATGGTTGCCTGATGCCAATTACATCTTCAAATGTTGCAATTCTTTTCTGAAAATGAAAACTCGTCTCCATAGGATGACTGTTTAAAATGTAATGATTATAAATGCTATAAGGTTCAGCTACCAGGGCTAGCTGGAGATTTCAATTCTCACCATTCATCATCTGGATACATTTACATCAAAGCATCTCATTTTATCAAAGAGGCATCCAATCCCATAAATGCAACACATTTCTTGCTTATCAAATTCCTGTTTAAAATTATATTACTTTTATGGGATAGTGAGCATTAACATGATATTTCTGTGGGACATGAGCATTAAGAACATAAAGTTTTTCATTTATCAGTTTAGTCCTTTCAATACAAAGCAAGTACTCCTCCTTGTGGCCAACTGCAGCAAGGGGAGAGCACCTACATTTTGATCAGGTTTGCAATATTCATGCCTTTTTTAAAATGACAGCATGCTGTTCTACAAACTAATATTCTTTTCCGACAAGACTATCATACTGGAAAAGGAGTAATTTCTCTTTTCCTAGAGACATTTTACTATATTTTCCTTAAAATATTCATTGATGAATATCTATAAATTGATTATGAGCCATCAAGTCATTTTCAACTACTAGTGACTGTATAGGTAGACTTTGTCCATGAAGATCTAACCCCTAATCTGTTCTTTCATGTGTCCCAATGGTGCACTTATTGCCACATAACTGAGTCCATCCACCTTACGTTGCTTCTCTTTCTTTCCACTTTTCCCAGCATTAGAGCTTTTTCAAGAGGGCTGAGTCTTTGCATAATGTGTCTGAAGTAGGATAGTTTTATGTCCCTGAAGATCAAAAACAGCAGCTTAAATTGTGCCTGAAAGACAATTGGTAGCCAATGCAGATCTGCACATTAAGAAGTGACAACTTTGGCTTGATTTGTTCAATCTATCGGCTTGTTTGAAAGGAACCTAAATATAAAAAGTTAGGGAAAAAAATACACCGCCCCCAAATATTCAGTTGTGTCTTCTTACACAGAAATTTTAAACTTTAAAGGTGCAATCACATCAAATGAGGAAACATACAAATTCTATGTTTTATACTCAATTATTTATTTAAAATTGTTTCTCCTACCAGTACAGCATTAAACACATACATTGAATTTTTAAAAAAGGTATCATTTACATTGGTCAAATTATATCAAAAGTATAATTGAACAAAATCTTCAAGTTATGCAAAATTATTAGGATAAAACAGTCATAAGAATATTATCCTCCAGCCAATGTCAAACACTTCAATTTACAGAATAAATAAGCAATTTTGTTACAAAATTCCTCATCATTTACCATGCAGCAAAATATGTGGCAGAAGAATGTTGGTGTAGTAGCTGCCCTCAAACATCAGATTGCAAAATTCTACCTAGTCTTTGAGTATCACAAATACTCAATGCCCATATAACCGGTAAACACATGTACAAATAAATGGCACCTACATAATCTGCAAATTCAATCTTAAACGCATTTAAACACACTGGTTTGTAGTAGCCTATCTCAGAAAATGACATTTACACTCCACTGAAATAATGAGACTTCAAATACCTATGTCTTCCTGTGATCTGTATGAACCAGTTCTGTTACACCCAACCCAAGTGCTGGGTCTGGGCTGTCTATTAGTCTCTTTGATCCTCATATTGCAGCATCCCAATCAGTTCGGCAAAAGAGCCACTCCCCAAACACACAGGAAGTTCCCATTCTGTGGGTTGAATGACCACTTTTTGGGAGGACTTTAGCTAATTCTTTTTCATTTCCTAGTAATCCTTTAAGTAAAAAGTATGACATCAGAAAGTACGCTGTGTCTGAACTGAAACTTCCTTCTTGAAAACATCAAATATGTATTTATTTTTAAGCAGTACAAAATAAAACTTCCTCATACAACTTCCTATATTTGGTACAAAACTATCAAGAAACTAAATGGGCCCTCTCATTCATATTTACAATTTCAGTTTGTGGGACTCTAAAAAACAACATGGCTTTTGGCAACAAGGAAAAAAGCATGCTTTCCAGAAATGATGTGTTTGCTATTTGATTATTAGTTTTTTCCTAAAATTAAGATGCTTTCCTAGCTTCAAGTCAGTTTCAATGTCGATATTTTAATAAGCCACTTACAAGTCATATTTAAATGCTGTTTGAAATATTTTTTTAAATTATTTTAAACACACATATTTTAAGAGGCATATTTCATTACTATTATAAAATGGACTATAGTAGCAGCTCTTAAAGCAAGATTCAAGCATTCTAGAAGGGTGTTCAAGGAAAAAGCTAGCCTTCTTTTTCAAAGATGTTCACTACTTTTCCAAAAACCTAAAAGAGATATTATGAAACAATGTTTGTATATAATATCAATAAGAACACAGGATACATTATGAAAAATGAGCAGCATATTGAGAGTTTACAGAGCAATTCTGTATTCAGTTCTTCAATTCTTCTAATCACTCTGCACATTACACTTAGTTTTCTATTACTCAGTACTACACCGGCATAACAACCAGCATAAAATAGTTGGGGATAACATTAAAGCAATGGTGGGTTTAGTTTGGAAGCCCTGTCCCAACTTGTTCAAACAAAGAAAAATTGATTGCCGATGTTGCACATTATATTGTACATTGGCTAAAGAAATGCATTTCATGAAGTGTTTATTGAAATAGAATAATGCATTCAACATCCAGAGCAGTTTTGTATTTTAAAAACACATTAATTTTTCTTTTTAAAAAAATGTTAATGTGAAAAAGAGACACTTTATAGAAGCATGTTTTTATTTACTATGTTTCTGTAAGCCAATAACTGAAACTCTCTGGTCAGATTTAAAAATACACATACATTGCAATGTTTCTAAATATGTAAAAAGTAGACAACATACACACAGACAAATACTTATACCTACATCCCTACTTAAAATAGCCAGTTGGGTATAGTGTTAAAGGAATCAGACTAGAACTTGGAGACTGTGAATTCTAATCCTGTCTTAGCACAAAGCCTGCTGGGTATCTTTGGACCAGTCACTATCTCTCAGCCCTAGGAAGCAGGCAGTGGGAAAACTGTTCTGAAAATGTTGCCAAGAAAACTTTCAGATTGACTCAAAGTCAAAGAAAAAAGTGGGCTTTAACATTTTTTAAAAGGCATAAATATAGGTGAAATAAAACCTACTGGTAAATTGTTTTATTTATTTATCAATATTTGCATATGTCAATCACAAAGAGATAGAATCTCCATCTTCACCCTTATCAATTGTCTTCTCTATTAATAATTTGTTCACCATTTTGGAATTTAGGCTATAAGAGCTATGCTTTTTTGAATCAGATATTGTGAACTCTTTCCAACTGTTAGTTACGGAGTAATATACCAAAGCTCTTTGATTAGGTATCAGGAGCAATTTGTCCTTCTCCTGTATATCATCATTTACAGCGATCCTAGATTTTTCAGTAATGGTGGTGAATTCCACACATCTGGAGGCTGAAGTGTTTGGGAAAAATACTATACATACTTTTATTCTTTGCCATATTTGTGTGCTTAATGAAGATTTCAATACCTATGTTTTAAAAGCATACTTTCTGCTGCTTTAAATTGTTGTTTTCTACTTTGAATATATTATCTTGTGCATGTATGAAAGCCTCAAGAAATATTGGCCAACATACTAAATTTTTAATAACTTATGCCATCTTAAATCAATGATCTCAAAACAGAATATATTATTTTACCAATAGGATCTTTTTAAGACTGAGAAAAATTAATTGGATTTTACTTGATATGCAAGAGAAGCAGGTATTTGAAAAATGCAAAACCCCAGAAGCAATTACATATAAATCATTAAGTAATTTAATCCCAAACTTTTTCTTTTTGCAACTTACTTCATCAACAGATTTGGAGGCATCCACTTTCCTAACTTTGCCCATTGTCTCATAGAGGTCTATTATGGGCTTAGTAGATTCTAGATACGTATGAATTCTAAGATAAAAATAAATAAAATAAGAAGTCATTTAACTGAAAAACATCGGAAAACCAAAACAGTAAAATTCTGAATGCACGCTGTACCTTTTCTCCAAACTTTCCCTGTTATCATCACTTCTGCCACTGCTTTTCCCTCTTTCAAGACAACGATTAATACATATCTTTAAAAAGAGTAAAAATAGAGATTAAAATTCTATATTAAACATTTTACTTAAATGTTTAAGTAACTTAAATCTGACATATGTGAGATTAATTGCTTAATGGTTTATGCAGAGCATTTGATGTTCTACATCAAATTGATGATGCCAATTCTACAGGGTCATTTGTCATCAGTTTACTAGTCTTTTATTTAAATTTGTGGACCACTCAGATAGCTTTTAATAATTAATAATTAATAATTTAATCTGTTAAATAATTTCTCTCTCTCTAAAAGTAGCAAAATGTTGCTACATGTGTAAACTTCACCCACAAATGGTTGCTAATAGTTCTTGTTCTTAGGGGATATTTTTGTATTCTTCATTTTATTGATTGTATTGTTATTGATCAATGATAAAAAAAAATCTATTTGTTTATTTTAAAAACTATCACTGTGATAAATACTGAGGCTTTATTACCAGGTTTTTTAATCATGATGCGCATTTACTTTGGTACAAAGCCAAACTAAAACTGGAACTTTAAACCTTCTCTGAAACAGTGTAAATTATCTCCTCTCAAAAGCATTGATCTATTTTGAATAATATAGTCAGATAGCATGCAGTGAATAAATATGGACATACTATTCACAATAAATAGGAATGTCAAATGGAGAGGAAGACAAAATCTATACACAGTTAACAAATCTTGTCTTGTGGCCATCTTGGGTTTATGAATCACATTGCAAATTGCCTCTGCTTTGTTTATCAATCATACCAGGCAGAAAAGTAAAAATTAGCAAATTGTCTACATATACCAGTCAGCAGCTCATTTATAGTCAGGCAGGAGTTGTGAACAATTCTGAATTATGTGCAAGGAGGGCTGCTATATTATGTAAGATTCAGACTCAAATAAAGGAAATTATAAAATGAAGCAATCAAAGAAAAAGGCAAAATGGAACTATAAACATTTTTTTTGCCATAATACCACAGTATTTCAAATTTAGAACTGACTTCTTTATACTATTATTTGATGCAAAAAGATAATATCTCTGAGCTTTTACAACTCATATCTGGTACAATAATTACTCCAGGAAAGCATAACATTTTTCAGTTTGCCAAATAATTACACAGACATCCTGGGGAAAAATACAAGACATTTAAATATTAACTGACTTAAATCCCAATATGCAATATGTAAGAGAGAAACCTAATAATCTTTTATTTGTTCTGTATAAAAGGAAATGTATTAATGTTACCTCATTATCACAGTCAAAAAAGAGAACAAAAGATACATCTACTTTTCCATCCATTGTTTTATTCCAGCCCTGAAGATTATCTTCATTTCTGGGAAACCCATCAATTAGGAACTTATTCCTCTGAGAGTTAGCTGCCATAGTTTCATCCATAGCCTAGAGAACAATAGCGCAGATTAAAACATGACATGAGACAATACTATATGCAATCAATAAAACAGTTCTAATTGGAAACCTTATTTTATTTTTGATACAGGCAAATAAAATACAATGTTTTAATATCTGAACACATACACATACACAACGGAACTTTTGTAAAAACAAAACAAAACACAACCCAACCCATCTGAATTAATTTCCACTATTTAATAATCAAAGAATCTGAAGAGTCTGTCAATAAATTATATCATGATGAAAATAACCCACTCGCCATTGTATCCAGTGCCACATGAACAGATTTCTTCATAGACAACAGATCATGTTTTCATTCAGTTTCATTAATCCATGCCTTGTGGAGCTCCTGACTGTTTTCAAGGGGGGTTGGAAAGTGAATGGGAAGAAGGAAGAGTCAATTTCATTGGTAGATAATGTGACATCAATAGATTGTCATATTTGGATCTAATCTGTTGAATTTCATTATTCTTATAACAAAGAGAGAGGCAGAAAAAGTTTAGAATCAGTTTTCATGTTTACAAGGGGCAGTCTGGGTTCAGAACCAATGATCTGCAGCAGGTGGTTACAAGCATTAGCAACACTTGTCAGGCTTTGTCAAGACTTTTTGAATATTGCTTTACTGTTTCTCCTGAACCTATTGATTTTATCTTTACTTGGTTAGAAGATAAGAAGATAATCCTGTCCCTCACAATACTACTGCCTCTTCTGCCATTTGGCATTTTTTTCATTTGAAGAAACTGGAAAGATTCAAAGGAGTTTATAAAATGTAGCACACTTTGGGCCTATTTTAGGTCAAAGTATATCAGAGGAGATGCACATGTCACTGAAGTAGAATGCTTCAGCCCAGAATTTTGTCTTTATTGTGAAAAGAGATGTAACACATATCTGTGATGAAATGTAATAGGTTGGATTCTCAGGAGGAAGGGGTGTATTCCAGTGGAATATGAGCCAACTCAGTCCAGATATTTTGTGTGAAACCAGGAGGGTGAAAACAGACTTTCCCTAATAGTTCTCAGAATATATGATTGCTATAGATAGTAGAGTGCTTCAGTTTGGCAAGATTTTATCTATAAGTGTAAATAAAGAACTCTGCTTGGAAGAATCACCACCTGTCTTTCTTGGGTCTTGGGCCTGACAATATCTAATGAAATTATTTTGAATAATTATCTATCCATGGATTATCTATGTTCATAAAGAGAAAAGCATTATTTCATGAAAAGTGTAATCCATCTGTCATATATGTTATTTTATTATTAAAAGTCAGATTAAAGTACATAAATACCTTTTGTTTTGGATTTATATGGGAAATGAAATTAAACTTACCCTCTTTAACAAGCTGATTGTTATCTCAACAGGTACGATCTTCCCATCCTTAATATAATTTTCAATTAGTTCTCCAAACTGAGAGCCTGGTCTTTTTCTCTCATCTCTAAGGAGGTCACCCGCAGAAAGATGGGTATAACCATATTTCTAAAGAAAAGAAACCATAATTAAGTTAAATCCACATAATTTAATGTGGATTAGATAAATGTGCTTTCTTTACATGGCGATAACAAAGACCTGGCTGTTCTCTTATATATTTGGGCCAGGAAACTAGGTGAGCTCTGCTGAGTGATTGGTTTTATTACTGTTCTTTTCAGTTATAAGTTGGAAATGATTTCTTTGACTTCAAACATTTGTTGTTTGGATAATTGATTTCATTTGATTTTAACTTTTGCATGCCACCCAAATTCATTGATATGAGATGGATTCATTTATATTAGAATATAAACTAAGAGCAAACCTCACTCCTTACTAGCACTGATGATGTTACCTAGTTTGAATAATGTAATAACTGAAAGAAAACAATCAAGTTTAGAGAGCACCAAGGACCCCTCATTTCAACCCCGAGCTAACAAATACTTTCCTTTATTTCCTCTGAATATTTGGAAAACAATTTAAGCTACTTAGATGTTATACAATATAAGATTTACAGAAAGGCAAATATAAAATGCAGACACCGGCACTTCTATCACATTTCTTTGAAAACAGTAAATTCTTGATAAAAAATAAAATAATTTTTAAATAAAGAATTTTGTGTATATATTAGTTGTTCAAATTTATTGTATAAATTATACAACATACCAAAATATACCAAAGTTACAAGATACAAAGAACAGTTTTTCTTGTGGTTAACCTAGTGGTTAAGACACCAGGCTAAAAAACAGGAGACTGTGAGTTTTAATATGGCTTTAGTTATGTAAGCAAGTTGGGTGACCTGGGGCCAGGCACTCTCACTGAGTCATTATATATGCATATGCATATATACATACACACACACTATACACCAACAAAAAATTGGAAATAAAGCTAAAATACAAAATAAGTCATTGCAAATGACAATCTTCAAAGGTTTAAAGAAGAATTACAAGATGAAATAAAATTCTAGAAAACTAAAATACAAATTTACTAAAATGTTAATCCAACAAAATACTAAAGCAGAACCTAATGTCAGTCCAATGTCAGAGATTCACAGTATTGCTTCAAATAATAAATATAAAGTCAAATAAAAGGGAAAATCACATTTTTAAAAATCTTCCTACACTTTGTAGGAAGGCACCATGTTCTTCTTTATCCTGTTACTATACCTGCTAAGAAATATTACAACTAAAAACTAGAGGAGTTATGATATAATTTACATACCCTGAAAGCCAGCCCAGAATAACATTAGCACTAAGATTTATATACAGCTTCATAATGCTTTACAGCCTCCCAACCAACAATCTGGGTCCTCATTTTACAATGGTTTCTCAGTTCCAAACATTTTAAAAGGAGGGCGTTGATATGTTACAGTTACACAAACCTACTGCAGCCCTCGATGGAATATTATATTCCTGGTCTAGGCACGTCAAACCTTTGAAGCTAATCCTATATGTTTTCATCATATAATGTTTATTATTTAACAATTTGTAGAAAATTAGCAATTGGCAGTATTTACATCACAAAGCCAAAAGCCACACCATTTATTAGATTTACAGTACATGTTGTGCTTCCTCTAACTGAAGGCAGCATGCATAGAAGTTTTTCCTCCATTTTTTCCTACAGCAATCTTCTGAGATAGATTGAGCTGAGAGAGGGTAACTGGCTCAGTCACCCAGTTAAGTTTATATAACTCAAAATGGATTTTATGATTTAAAGCAATCTGTGAATGAATCAAGCCTCACTTAACTTCTCTTGCACAGATCATCAAATACCTCCGCCCCAATGCTTCTTTCCAATTAGCTAAATAGCTACACAGTACCTTTCCTTTATTAAAAGCTATTTATTCATAGCACAGCATTTACTATCTCAATCCCAAAGGATCTTATCCTGTGTACAAATTAAAGGTCATTTTCATGTGCCATTAGAAAATATTCAGATTTGTCTAGTATCTTCTGGTTTCAAACTTGAATCTACATAAAACTATCAATCCAAATTTCCTCAAAAGTTTTTACCACCATTATTGGTTGGGGAAAAGCTAATGATTATTGCTCATGTTCAATATACATTGTTGAGATACAAAAATCCACACTTTGGCGAATTACTTTAGGGAGACTGATAGAAACCACTGCAGACAACAATATTTAGCCTCTCCTTTATTTTTTCTGCCAACACCGCCTAACCAGAAAGGAAGGAAGGAAAAAAGTATCCAAGGTCGTATCCAAGGCAAATCTCATGCAGAATAAGGCTCGGAGTTTGATTTTTCCAGGCATTTCTGCGTTTCCCGAGTAATCTATTTGAACGTTACTATATACAAGCCTCAAGTCAGGCTTGTATAAAAAGAGAATAATTTACAAAAGGAGAGAGAAATGCCCTGTAAATAATAATCGAAACGATAAAGATGAAGAGAATTTGTAAAAAGAAAAAACAACACCCGCACTAAGAGCAATATCGTCCCATTTACCTCACATTTCCCTAAGAGTTGAGCTTTCTGAGTATACTGAATTATGGTTTTTGTGGTGGTTTTTTTTTTTTGTAATCATCAAGTCCTGATAACAGTTCTGGAGCATCCGCTTTATGATAGCTTAACTGAACCCGTAGATTCGGCACCAGATTCATTTTGAATGCAGCATTGTACGAATCTTCCGGACCTCAAACCATTAAAGAACTTCAGGCCCCATCATTCTTTGCGCTCCGACTAAGCAAGTTGCCGGCACTCTTCGTATTGCACCGCCGGCCAAAAATTGTAGTTCTTTCCCGACAGTAAGGAACAGAAACGCGGGTGGGGGCACGAAGCTCTATCACTGTCCCTTACCTCCACAATGCGGGCACACTGGGTTCCCTTTCCGGCTCCAGGCCCGCCGAGAACGAACACAACGACCGGCTTCATGAGGAGCAGCGAGCGAGGTGAAAGGGAGGAAGCCGCGGCGAAAGCGTGGAGGCGAAGGAGCGAAGCAGTTACGCGACCGGCAGTTGCCCCAAAGAGACAACGACAAAACATACGCCGCCAAGAAAGAGGGAGGGAAGCGGGGGGGAAGAATCCGGCCACGACTACTATCAAGCCGACTCCTCCGGTTGAGCTGGCTTGTTAATGTGTCACCAGGAAGCGAAAGCGCTTCCGGGTTCCCACCCTTTCCGTCGCTCTCGCTGGTGCGGGAGAGAAAGAGAGGCCCGCAGAAAAGCCTGGTGGGGGCGGGCCAGGATTACCGGTTGGTTGTGAAGGCAATTACAGTAAGGATCCCTGTGAAGGGCTGGCAGATGGGCGGGTGTCAAGGAACCAGTAAGGTCGCTTTGGAAGAACAGCTTCAATTCACTTGGTGAAATCTAAAGGAACTTGGCTAATGTCGATTTAATTGAGAAACAACCCTTGTGTTGTAATACAACATGGTATATAATATGTCTTGTACTACCTCTAGTGAGAAGCGGAATGTGCATGTGTATGGTTTTTGTGTTGTGTGTATTTTTATTAATATTGTAAGCCACCAAGAATCACCTGTGTGAAAGCCATATACGTTTAATGCATACATAAATTTAATAAATAGTGTTCATTAAAAACCTAGGCTGTAGATTTTTGCATTTTGGTTTCCCAAATGTTTACTTCTAATTATTTCTTGGCAAAACAGCCCAATCCTATCTTATAGTATGGTGATTAAAAAGAAAGTGCCTCTAACTTTAATTCTATGGTCCAGAACTATTTGGTTTATTTGAGGGCGTAAGAACACATCAAAAGAGCAAACTGATCATTTAGCAGATATTTGGTACAATTCTTAGAAACTGCCATTTTTCAATTGGGTTCTCTATTCAAAACGTTAAAATAAATTTAAAACTTATCATTGAGATCGTTGATTTTAGAGAAGTCACTAAGTTGAGAGGTGTAGATAAATGTAGCTCATAAATCTGGAAATGTCCTAGTGCTGAATTTTAAAAGTATTTTTTATTTTAAAGTTCAAACAAGAAGCCAGGTAAAGAAAATTGTAGTTGCCAAAACTTAAATCAATTAAGTAGCTCTCCATAGCCTAAAATTCATAGTTTGTAATTAAGAAATTCTTTGTTCAATATGGCCAGAAAATTATTTAAGTCAACACAATGACTACTTTTATTTTCCTAAAGTCTTGTGTAAAAGGGCACAATTGTCCATTCAAGAGATTTATTGTGGTATATAAAGTAATATAATTATTGTAGGGGAAATAATTTCCTTGCGTATGAAAACCTAACAAGGACATAAGCTATAAGAATTAAAGCAGTCTTCCTCAATTTGATGTTCTTCAGATGCGTGGTACTTTCACATAATGCCATGAAATGTGTTCGGTTGCATTAATGCTAATAAATTCAGAACCTTGTCTATTGTAATTCCCCTGGAAAACAAGAAGGATATGTTTTCTAGTGGTAACCCTGTTGGTTTGCAACTCATACCACCAGCTTTAGAGCAGCATTTCTCAAGTTCAGCAACCTTAAGAGGTGTAGTCTTCACCTTCATGCTGGCTGAGGGAGATTCTGGAAGTTTGAAGTCCAGACCTCTTAAAGTTGCTGAGGCTGAGAAACACAGCTTCCGAATGAACGAAAACCTTAAATGTGGCACCATTTGACTGATTCTCTATTTTGGGCAGTGTTTCAATCAGGCAGTGATTTCCAGTGTTACCAACCACATAACAGTGTTGATTCTGCCCTTTAGTTATCTGGCAGTAGATGCAGAGAAAGTAGATTAACAACTATCAAATTACTTCTTGTTGGTATTTATGGAGCTGGTTTCGCAGCAATTTGAAAGAGGCTGCAATCCTATACTCACTTACCTGGGATTAAGCCCCATTGAACTCAAAGGGCCTGAGTAGGACGCTCCTAATCCCAGTCAAAGTACCTGAGATTTACTTCTGAGCCAGTATCTAGGCTGTAAAATCGTTAACAATCCTTTCCTAATTTTATTTGCTCAAAGGTGTTTGCGATTACGGCTGCTGTCTTTGCTGGAAGCCTTAGAAGCTATTGCTATGGCAACAAAAAAAATATCTTTCTTTAACGTTGGCGCTTGCGCAGTAGCTGGGCTTCTTGCCGTTTAAAAGAAACCTGTTTTTAAAATACCATCCTTAGGAGCGCGCGCAAGCTTAAAAGGCGGTTTTATTTCACTAAGAAGCTTGGTCATTGGTTACGACAAACCGTTAGGCGGGACCGATGGTTTTGATTGAAGTTAAATGAACGATTCGAAAAGGGTGGTGGGCGGAGAAAAGCGCTTGTTCAAAGCGTGGATTGGCTACACCGAGTTGCCGTGAGGGACTTCTAATTGGCTGGTTGTGCCGCCATTGGAGCCGCCACAACAGGAGGGGAATAAGAATTCAGTTGCTTTGGTTGAGTAAATTGTGTCCGGCTCTCGCGACCCGGGAATAAAAACGGTATCTGAATGAGGTAAATGGGGCGATATTGCTTTTGAGGCGGGTATTTATTATTATTATTTTTTACAAATTATCTTCATTTTTATCGTTTCGCTTCTCATCTATAGGGAGTTTCTCTTTCCTTCTTTTGTAAATGATTCAGTCTCCCTTTTTCTATACAAGCCTGGGTTGAATCTTGCAGTAACGGCTCAACTAGGTTACTCAGACAGCGCAGAAGTGCCCGGGGAAATAAAACTCCGAGCCTTATTCTACGTGGGATTGCCTTGCCTATGGCCTTGGATACTTTTCCCCCCTCCCTTCTGGCAGAAAAATAAACGAGAGGCTACTATATTATTATCGGCGATGGTTTCTGTCAGTTTCCCTAAAGTAATTCGCCAACGTATGGATTGCTCGTCTCTCAACAATATACATTGAACATGAACAATTTGGTTCACGATTAGCTTTTCTCCCAAAAACAATTGTGGTAAAAACGCACGGGGCTACGAATGAGGTTAGGTAATCAAAGCCGTTCAGAGTATGCATCTTTATTATATTTATTTGCTGCCTCTCTCGTATCAAATCAAGTCTTCGTGCTTCAGAAATAATATGAAAGAATTGCATTAATAGTTAAACGTCTTGGATCTGGGGACATGTATGTTCATCAGTGTTTCTTATTTGGTTAGATGTCATTTTTTATAGCCTCTTGTTACCTCTCTGCAACTTGTGGTATTTGGGAAGCATCTTTCTTGTAATTTCACTGTGAGGTTTTCATGTCACTAAATCCAATCTCTTGCTCAGTACAGGCTACAAATGAATGCATTCTTGCTAGGTGGATGGCCAGCCTCAGTCTGAAGGTGGTCACATTTCTTAGTAATTGGCTTCACTATTCAATTCTTCCATTTACTAAATTGTTTTCCTAAACTGAACCAAAAGTGTAATTTGCTTGGCTTAGAGCAGCTCCAGCCTTTTGAAGTCTTTGGGGACTGAAATCAATATGGCATATCTCCATTCCCACAAGACTGATAGCCTATATTAAAGTCTTTATGCATTAGGTTTCATGATGATTACAGAGCATAGTTGCATTAGTTTAATTCTTGTTACCAAGTTGGTTATAAGTGAAGCCAGTTTATATTCTTGAGTAATTAGAAATCAGGAAAAATCACTCAACAGTCTTTCACAATGAATCCTGCTGTTGATTTATTGTCCATATTTCATATAAATTGCTGCAATATAGCAGATATAGCTACACTTTTTAGTAATTGTAAATTGTAATTATATTTGCTGAAGTATAACTATGCTGAAACTAAAATATATCTGTTTTTAGGATTAGTGATAGTTAAAAATAGAAGTTTCTGCTGAAAAAATAATGCAAAAAATTAATGCCAATTAATGTTCCTGTGTTACGTTTTCTTACAGAATAGAAAACTCGAATTTCATACATACATATCATGGAACCAGTTTCTCCTGAATCTCAAAACCAAAGGTATTGATATTTTGTTCAATGGTTTTAAAGTCTACTGATATGGAGAATGAATATGTGCACTGAAGATAATTTGTTTCTTTTCTTGAGCATTGATTTGGTAGTTTTGTTTAGTAGGTAGGCTATCTGGAATTTGCAGACAAAAGGGATTATATATTTACAGTATATAATTTTGGACACTAAAATGAAATATCTGAATATTGGTCATCTTCTTTTCTCCAACCAAATAAAATGTGGTAAATCTAAAATTGTTTTATCTTTCAGAGGAGTTTGGGGAAAGATGCCATCCTTTGGTTTTCCTGCATCAAAATTTGCACTTTGGAATCCAGCTCCTATTGGAGAAAGCACTGTTTCTCACCTAAATTATAGGTAAGATTTGTAATCTTTTAGGATCAACACTGTAGAGCAGTGATGGCGAACCTATGGCACGGGTGCCACAGGTGGCATGCGGAGCCATATCAGTGGGCACATGAGCTTTGCCCT